>CAUYPK010106389.1:0-148563 GCA_963574355.1 Loris lydekkerianus
AATTTAAACCATTCGCATTAATTGAGAATATTGATAAGCCTTTCGAGAGTCCAGTGGACATTTTTAATCCTTTTGTGACTGTGGAAGTTGGAATTTGATCAAAATTTTCTGGATGGGTTTACTTTTGTGGTGGAGGATTACGCTGGTCTTTATGGAGGATAGGTCTGAGAATATCCTGGAGAGCTGGTTTAGTTATGGCAAATTTCTTCAACATGTGAATGTCATTAAAGTATTTAATTTCTCCGTCATAAATGAAACTCAGTTTAGCTGGATACAGGAACCTGTGTTGAACATTATTTTGTTTTAGGAGATTAAAAGTTGATGATCATCCTCTTCTGGCTTGAAAGGTTTCAGCAGAGAGATGTGCAGTTATTCTAATATTCTTGACCTTGTAGGTGATTTTTTTTTTTTTCATCTGGCTGCTTTCAGAATTTTCTTCTTCATATTAACTTTAGTGAAATTGATTATGATGTGTCTGGGGGATGTCTCATTTGGGTTGAGTTGTACTGGAGTTCTGAAACTGTCTGCTATCTGAATTTCAAATCTCTTGGAATGTCTGGAAAGTTCTCCTTCTTAATCTAATGGAGAAGAGACTCTGTGCCTTGTGAAGCCACTTTTTCACTTTCGGAGATCCCTATAAGATGAATATTGGTTTTCTTCGAATTATCCCAGAGCTCTCTGAGAGAGTGATCTATTTTTGCCTGCCATTTCTCTTCCTCTTTGAGAGTTTGGGAGCGTTTGAAAGCTTTGTCTTCAATGTCAGAAATCCTTTCTTCTGCTTGCTCCATTCTGTTACTGAGGGATTCTACTGTGTTTCTCAGATCTTATGGGCTGCAACTTCTTGTCTCAATGTGTCAAAGTCTTTGGTCATTTGGTCTTTGAATTCGTTGAATTCTTGAGACATCTTTTGGGTTACTGCTTGGAATTCTAATTCGATCTTATTTGCTATCCAGATTCTGAATTTGATTTCTGACATCTCAGCTATTTGTTTGTGCATGGGATCTTGTGCTGTGTCTACCCCATTGTTCCTTGGGGGAGTTGATCTACTCTGATTATTCATATTGCCAGAGTATTTCCGTTGATTTCACCTCATGATTGATTTTACCATTGCCTCTGGCCATCCTCAGAGTTGGGGAAGTTTCTTTCCAAGATTAGACCCTAGCGGGATCACTCTATTGTTTCTGGATCTTTGTAGGGAGTGACCCTGTGTAACTCCTCTGGGGCTGCCCCAGCCAGGGAGTTCTGGTTGTGGGAGCAGGTCCAGAGTGTGACACACCCGGATCTAGCAACAGGGCGGGGGGTGGTGCACACGGTTCTGGGAGTGCCTGGCACCCAGTGACTTTGGCACAGAGAGCCCAAGGCTCCAGCAGTCTCTGGGCAGGAGAAGGGCTCCACGCAGAGGCAGGGAGGGCTCCGGAGGGCACATGGCTACCAGAGTCCCTGACCAGACGAATGGATCTGTGTGGAGGCAGGGAGGGTACACGAAGGACAATGCTGGGTTGCGGGGCTCCCGCAGTTCCTGGTCAGGGCATGGGGAAGCCGGGTGGGCGTGGGTCGCGGGTCGAGAGTCATGGCGCAGCTCTTACAGAGGTCCGGGAGGGCACCGATCACAGTAGCAGCACAGCTCTTACCATGACTAGTATTATTATCCTTTCATGTGCTTATTAGCCACTTGTATATTTTTGTAAAGTATGTGAATATTTTGTTCATTTTCTTTTTGGGTTGCATATCTTTTTGTTATTAATCGGTAGGATATACTTATGTATTAAAGACAAGTCCCCTGCTAGATACATACACTGTGAATATTTCCTTCAGATTTGTGAATTGCTTGTTCATTTTCTTAATAGTGTCTTTTTGTGTGTTTGTTTTGTTTTGAAATAGGATCTAGCTCTGTTGCCCTGGCTAGATGGCAGTGACACCTTCATAGTTCACTGAATCCCAAACTCCTGGGCTTAAGTGATTTCCCTGCCTTAGCTTCCCAAGTAACTGGGACCATAGGGCCTGCACACCACACCCTAGCTAATTTTTATGTGTATTTTTGGAGACGGGGGTCTTAACTCTTGTTTAGGCTTGTCTTGAACCCCTGGCCTCAAGTGATCCTCTCGCCAAAGTGCTAAGATTAAGGTGAGCCACTGCACCTGATCCCTTAACTGTGTCTTTTGATAAGTGTTTTTTAACTTTGATAAACTCAAGTTTATCAACTTTTTCTTTCATAGTTCATGCTTTTTGTGTTCTCTAGAATTAATCTTCAGCTACTCCAAAATCATAAATGTATTTCCCCTCTATTTATCGTTTAAGCTTTTATGATCAACCTTGTATTAATCTTTGTGTGTGGTATGTATTGTGAAATAATGGTTGAGGTTTTGTTTTGTTTTTTTCTCCTAATTGTTGAAAAGACTTTCCTTTTCATATTGAATAGCCTTTCTCTCTTTGTCAAAAAAAAAAAAAAAGAAAAAATCAATGTGTTCAAAATATGTGAGTCTGTTTCTGGACTCCACGTGAATCCGTTGATCTATTTGTCCACCCTTATGTCAGATATCACTCTCTTGATTTGCACCTTTAAAGTAAGTTTTAAAATCAGGTAGAGTAAATTCTCTAGCCATCTTGGTTATTATAGGTCTTTTGCTTTTTCATATACATTTTAGAACCAGCTTGTCAATTACTACTAGAAAGTCTGTTGGGATTTTGATTGGGTTCCAAATTTTTCCATAAATTGCTTTGGAAATGGTCCCAGGGAGCTACCTGGCCCCTCATCCTTAGCTTCTGTGCCCTATCTTCCAAGTTTGGCCCAAGCTCCAAGTCTGGCACTCTGAAAGCCCCTGAGCGCCCACCCTCAACTACCCTCTCTGCCCATATTATTTCCTGAAAGAGCAGCAATTACCCAAGACATTGTCCTTCACAGAGACCCAGCCCAAAAGGTGAAGGTTGAGATACCTAAGGGCCCAGAACCCCAAACCCAGCCCAGAGCAAGAGAGAGTAGCCTGGTCCTGGGGGGTTAGAAAATCAGAGTCATCACCAAGGCTATGGGAGCAGCTTTGGATGAAATTAAAACAAATGTGTCACTACAATATTTGAGGTTGAAATACTGGGGTTTGCTTCAACATAATCGAGGGAGAGTGACCTGATAATTACTGAGACTGGATGATAGGTACAGAGGGTTCACTATCCACTCCACTTTTGAAAGGTTGCAATTTTTATAATAATTTAAAAATATTGTCTCTCCAATGAGGCCAAGCTCCCCCACCCCATTATTTTCCCCAAGCCAGGGCCTGGAGCCTGCTGCTCTCTGGCTAATGACAGCCCCTTTGCCATCTGCAGCGTCCCCAGTGGCTGCCCTGTCCCCCATGCCCTGTGTATCACAGAGCAGACGCTGACCCTGTGGGAGCGTGACCTGGCTGTGCAGTTGGCCTTGTCCGGGCATCTGCTGACGTGATGTTGGCAGGTGGGTTTCCGCATCACCCCAAATGATTTTTAAGATGATTGAACTGCAACAGCTGCCACCCACAACCTAAGGCAGGGCCCCAGGCCAGCCCTAACCAGTGACAGCCAGTGTGGCTGGACACCATGGCAGGGAGGGGTGTGGGGTTGGCGGGGAGCTGGGGAAAGTGGGCAGGGAGGGGTGTGGGGGACATGGTGGAGGGCTCTGGGGCCACAGCAACTCTTTGGCTCTCATGAGAAGTGAGGCGGGGCACTGGCGCTGAGGAGGGATGTCGTCCGCCCTGTGTTGTGGAAGGACAGGTGCCTGCATGAACTGTGGGATGGAAGCAGAGAGGCCGCGTGTGATGGGAGCAGAGTGGCCATGTATGATGAGCACATGTACCAGGGAGGTGGTGGTGGAGGCCTGGTTCAGGATGTAAGCTGAGAGCATCGCTGACAGGTTTCCTTACACATTGGGTGTGGGTTGAGAGAGGAAGTTTTGGGCCTGAGTAGCTGGCACAGCAGAGTTGCCATAGTTCAGTGCAAGACAATCACGTGGAGCTGCCAGGTGGACAGGTGCACGCGTGATTTTGGGGCGCAGGGAGAGGCCGGGGCTGGAGACTGAACTGGGGCATTCAAAGCCAGACAGGAAGGGCCCACCTGCAGAGTGAGTGTAACCAGAAAGGATGTCAGCCCTGCGCCCTGGGTGTGTGCATGTTTTAGGATGAGAAGAGGAGGAACCAGGAAAGGAGACAGAGGAGCAGTGACAGGGAGTTGGGAGGAGAACCAGGAGCACCTTGGAAGCCAAGTGCAGACGGGTTTGAAGGAGGGGGGAGGCAACAACCACGTGCAATGCTGGTCAGAGGACAAGTGTTAGCGATACAGGGCTGTCTGTGGGACCGGGTGATGTGGTCAGAGGACAAGTGTGAGTGATGCAGGGCTGGCTGTGGGAGTGGGTGACGTGGTCAGAGGACAAGTGTGAGCGATGCAGGGCTGGCTGTGGGACCGGGTCATGTGGTCAGAGGACAAGTGTGAGCCATGAGGGCTGGCTGTGGAACTGGGTGATGTGCAGGCTGACCATGGGCATGGGTGAGCTTGACAGAGTCACTTTGGGAGGGCAGAGAATCCCTGGCAAGAGTGGGGGCAGCAATGACATCAGGCCCCGCTCCCTGGCTCAGCAGTTATCCCAAACTTTCCCTGTGGCCCCCAAGAGGATGTGCACCGCACAGGCACTGCACCCCCCACACCCGGCCTTGGGAGCAGGAGGGTCTTTCCTCACAGGCCCTGCTCCAGCCCAGGGTGAAACCCCTTCCTGTCCTGGGGCCCCACTGTCCCTGCCCACTGGCATGTCCCATCATTCAACCTTGTGCTGTCCCATCTTTCAGAGGGTCTCCTCGAGCAGGTTCCTCTTTCCACTAAAGCTCACCATTTCCTTTCTCTGCCAACTTTCTTAAACCAGTCTGCATGTGACCCCCTTGTGGGCTCATGACCTGTGAGGGGCATGCTGGACAGGGCAGCAGGGGTACAAGTACATTTTCCCAGTGTGGCCCCTTCTAAGCATGAGATCCACAGAGAAGACGCCACAGGCAGCGCCTGGCTCTCAGTCCTGCGCCTGGCTCTCAGTCCTGCTCCTGGCCCTGGGGCCTGCCGCTCCACCCCCTCCGTCACTCTGTTCTGCCTTTGTTTCCCATATCCAGAAAGATGCTTCCTTGGTCGCTCTTTCATTCCCACAGGGAATGGCCAAAGAGGACGCACACGGCACCAGAGAGAGGGAAGGCTGAACAGAAGGGTCTCCCCCCAGGGTTCCCCAACACAAACCAGAACCACCCACCGCAGCCAGAGCCCAAACTGGGTCTGGCTGGAGCAGTTTGTAAACTGCAGGATAAGGGTTAAGAGGTTCAGGACTAAGGTGTCAATCAGACAAAGGAGGTGGAGGCCCCAGTGGTAGTGCTGGATGCCTGGATGGGGTGGACGTCCAGGTGTAAATGAGACTTGTGCAGGACTGACAGTTTGCAGCAAAGAAAGATGCTGGGTGCCACCCTGAACCAGGCTGAGGGCTTCAGAACAAAGCCCTGACCCTGAGCCCCAAGCTTCCCAGCCTCAGACGTGCCACAGAGGAATCAGCTGGAGCTGCAAGTCCAGCGCCCTGGCCCCAGCCCCCGTTATCCACACACCCCAAATTGAAGTCTCCTTCCCTGCTCTCCTCCTTGCCTTCCTTGGAGGAGGCCGAGCTGCACACAGCACACCGCACCCCCAGCTCCAGTCGGGAGAAGGGAGTTGAATATTCACTATCTGGGGAGACAATAAAAGTCCCAGGAAGAACCTGGCTAAGGCAATTACCTCTGCATAAATGCATATATTATTCATCCATGGCTTTGAATATATAAATAATACTGATACAATTTGCATGCGTTAAAAGGAGATGTAATTACCCACTGATGCCTGTGAGCTGCTAGTACCCACTGGCCACATCCCTGGCCTGCTGCTCTGCCCCCGGCAGCCCACCTTTGCCCTTTCTGGAGGCAGAATACGTCCATATGGGTTTTTTGCAGTTGCAAGGAAGCCACTCTTCAATGTCCTTGGGGGTTTGGTTGAACTGTGTTTTTTTCAGTGAACCCGTGGGCAGCTTTGGCCACCCAACTCTATTTTGAAAACTTTGGTCTATTTTAATATGATTATTATAATTGTTACTTTTAAAGTCACATTTTTTCTAGTTAGTAAAATAATGCATGTTCCTTGCATAACACGTGGAAAATACACAAGTTTGAAAATGAAAAAGAAAACTCATTCATTATCCCCTTGCCCAGACACAACCACAGTCCACATTTGTCTCATTTCTTGCCAGTCTTATTTTTCTATGCATGAACTTTTTTTTCAAACTTAGTATCATATGATACATAATGTTTTCTAACCTGCTTTTATCTTTTACAATGTGTCATGAATAGATGAAGAAATATAAAAGGGTAATAAATATGAAAAGATGCTCAACCTCACTAGTAATTAAGGAAAATACAAATTATACTAGCAGTGAGACATAAATTTTCACCTATCACATTGTTCAAGATTTAGAAAAATGATAATACCCAATTGCTAGTGTATGCATGTAGACACAGGCTCGACTAAACAATCGTTGCTGGGGGGAGAGTAAAATGGAATATTTTTTTGAAGGGTAATTTAGCAATATGCATCAAAAGGCTTAAAAATAGGCATGCCTATTGGCCTCCAAAAATCCACTTCTTAGAATTTAAATAATCACGGAGATAGGAGAAAATATAACAATGTGAATCATACTATTTTATCATAACAAAAAATTGGGAACTCTAGTACTCCAGGCTCGGGAATTAGTGCAATAAGTTATGGTCTATCTACCTAGCAGAATCCATGCGGCCAATTACAATGAACACTCACACACGCCCACACACACACACACACACACACACACTCACCCTACACAATGATGGGTAAAAAGGTGTCCCCACAATAATACGTTGACACATTTGGTTAAATGTGGTAGGTTGAAAATAATGCTTATATTTCTGCTTCCTCCTGAAGCCCCACAAAAACAAAAGGAATGAAGATGCATAAACTCTCAAGGGCAAAGTGAGAATGAGAGAGATGAGTGATGACAACACGCTTTGGGGGAATGGAAGGAGGATGAGAACTTGGAGAACTTGAAGACGATGAATGGGAGATGAGCCTGCAGGGGGGGATCTGGCACCAAGCCCCTCAGAGCACCGCACAGCACACTAGAAAGACGCAAGGCCTGGAGGTACCTGCTATCAAGGAAGATGGGGCTGAGGCAGCAGGGAGGGGGAAGAAGGGGCTTGTTTGGTCCCGGTGCTGGACATAAGACAGGACCTTCAAGGGTTTTTTGCTATAAATGGAAGGGAGATATGAGATCAGAAGCAGGGAGAGGAAGTGGCGGTGAGGTTTTTGTTGTTTTGTTTTGCTTTGATAAGTGAAATGGAAAGATGTTTTATGAATTGATGGATTTGGTTGAGAGTCTGTAGAAGGTGCTGTTAGATCTCCTACCCCTTCAGTGGCCCATCTTTGTAACCCACATAGCAACTGTCCCCCCTTACCCAGCAAGAGACTAGATATGTATTCTGTATATATTAGTTACCAGAGGCTAGGAAGGGTGGGGTTGGGGAACAGTGAGAAGTTGGTTAATGAGCCTAAACATGCAGTTAGATATAAGCAGTAAGTTCTAGTGTTTGATAGTACAGTAGGGTGACTATAGTTAGCAACAATATATTGTATATTTTGAAATAACTAGAAAAATAGATTTGCAATGTTTCCAATACAAAGAAATGATAAATGTTCAAGGTGATGGATATTTTAAATACCCAGATTTGATCACTACACAGTGTGTGCATGTATCAAAATATCACATGCACTCCATAAATATGTACAAATAGCATGTATCGATAATTTTTTAAAAATCTAAGTCAATAAAAAGAAGCTAGCAACTATCAACTCTACGTTGTGTAAAAAAGGAAATATTAATGCAGAGGGGCCATAAAGTTCATGTGCAACTTAAAATAGTGTGCAATTTTAAATTGCACATGAACTTTATGGCCTCCCTGTATAGTACACTACATGGCTCACGCAGTGAAAATAAACACTAATTTTGAGACCCAAAGCAGACTCTAAACTTATTGAACCCACGCACCATTCTAAAACACAGAACTATGGCGTAATATATGTTGTTTTAATGCCTTAAAACAACACCGGAGTATTCCAGCAGAAAAGCAACACAGCTTACAACAGTAATCATTTATATGATTCATGCGTCTTTGGGTCAGGGGAATAGTTCTAGTCTTAGCTGGGGTCACTCATGTCTCTCTGGGCAGCTGCAGGTTGGACCTCTGCTGATCTGGGTTGGGCTCAGCTGTTTGGGGGTTAGCTGAGGATAGGCTAATCTAGATGGCTGTGGGTGGGACAGCTGGGCTCTGCCTCATATTGTCTCACAGCTTGTAGCAGGCTAGCCCATGTTTGTTCATATGACAGCAGGGTTCTGAGAGAGTGAGAGCTGCTAGATCTCCTGAGCATCCGGCACACCATTTCTTTAACTGAATTCTATTGGCCAAAGAAGGTCAAAAGGCCAGTAAGGCCAGTTCAAATTCAAGGAGTGGGAAACAGACTTGACTTCTTGAGAGGAGTTTCTACAAAGTCCTATTGCAATGGGTGTAGATAGAGGAAGGTGCAAAAATTGGGGCCACGATCTCTCACACTCTCATCCTTGAAAACCTTCACCTTGGATCTCAAGTCATCCCACAAATTCCCCCTCTGCATTTCTGCAATCTACTGATGCTCATGTCACTCATCTCTCAATGATTTTAGCTCGTGGCTGTTGCAATGCTCTTCAATATTGCTTCTGTCTTCCTGTGACAATTTCAAAATGCCCAGAGGTGGCCCTTCCTACATCCTAGGATCTCAGTGCCCAAGTTTTTCCTCCTGTGACCTCTGCCCCACCTCAGCTGCTTCCTGCATGTTCACTCTCTAGACTTTGTCATTTCCAGTAGCCCCTCCATCCTTTCCATTTTATTCACTCCACTCTCTGCACACCGCCTTCTGTATCTCCAGCCTCCTCATCTACAGCCTCACCCCCAGCTGTCCTCTAACCCCACAGAGACCTACAGTCGTTGATGCCACCCTGTCACTGTCTTCACCTCCTTTCCTCCTGCCCCAGCTTTAGATTCACAACCAACCAATCAAGACAAGATCTCTCCTTGTCTTTGCCCTCACCTCCCTTGTCCCTCTCTCACTTGGTCATAGTAGGTCTAACAATTAAGTTCACAAACTTGCCATTGAGCACTTAAACATTGGCAGCACTGTACAAACAACTTGGCCTGGCTTCATAACCCTGGTGTATCAGTGTCTCACAGTTGTGTTCATGTTGACAGGTGGCAGTGTCTTGCTGAGTGGCCTTCATTAGTATTGGTTTGTGTTTTTGTGTGCTGTCAGGAGGATGTCAAGGCTTGAATTAGAGCAACAAACAAACATTCATAAATTTCTTGTTAAAACTTGGCAAGAGTGGAAGTGAAAATCAGGGACATGTTAGTTCAAGTTTATGGGGGTAATGCCGTGAAGGAAATGGAGTGTACAAATGGATTAAATGTTTTCTCTGAGGGGAAAGCATCACTGATGAAGAGAGGTCAAGGTGGCCAGTAACAAGCAGAACTGATGAAAATAATGCAAAAATTCATCAAATTTTACTTCAAGATCATCAGCTGACTGTGAGTGAGAAGCATAGCAGACCAAGTCTGAATCACTAGAATAGTTCTAGTCTTAGCTGGGGTCACTCATGTCTCTCTGGGCAGCTGCAGGTAAATAGTTAGGAAATAGTTCGGAAAATCTTAACTAAAAATCTCGGCCAACAATTCATGGCTGTTGCATCACAGCAATGCACCAGCTTACATGGCACTGTCTGTGATGGAGTTTTTAGCCAGTAAACAAACCACTGTATTGAAACACTCTCCCTACTCACCTCACCTGGCTCCCAATGACTTTTTTCTTTACTCAAAGATAAAGGAAATATTGAAAGGAAGACATTTTGGTGACATTCAGGACATCAAGGAGAATACAATGACAGCTTTGATGGCCTTTCTGGGAAAAGAGTCGTACACAATTGAGCAAACCACAATCCTAGTTAAATCCAATTCCTTCCTATTCCTTCCACTTCCTGCCAATGTGCAGAATGTGACTAGAGAAAGACACACAGCCACCATGACTGCTCTCACTTTAAAACAACACCACGAATGTCAATGCTTTGATGTGGCCCAGCCATTGTACTGCCCCCAGCTCCCTTCCTCTCCTACCTCCTAACCTGTTTGAAAACCTCCTCTCCTCACTCCTTTAGCACCTCCCTTGCCATCCTGTCTCTTGCAGATCCCACCACTGCATCCATCCACCGCAGCGTAGACACCTGTGCACACTCTGGCTTCCTTCTCCTCACTATAAACCAACCCTCCCCTTGAGCATTAGGTGGACCCTGCCCTTCTCGCCTCCTCACAGGCAATCCCCAGCAATTCTCCCTCCTCACCTGTATCACCAAGTTTCCCCCCAATAGATTATTCCCATTGTCCCGTGAACATGCCATTGTTCCTCCCATCTCCACAGGACAAAGAGCCTCTTTTGATTTCTTCTCCCTCCACAGCTACCGTGCTACTTCTCAAGTCCCTTTTGTAGCAAAATCATCAGCTGACTGTGAGTGAGAAGCCGTCCTCCAAGTGTTAGCTCTCTCCATTTTCTCCATTTTTCTTCCTTCCAGTCTTCTTAAGCCCACCTTTTTTTTTCTTTTCTTTTTTTTTTTTTTTTTTGAAAGCACTCACATGCAAGCCCCCGTTGACCTCCATGCTTCTAATTCTGGGGTCACGTCTCAGTCCTTACACCCCCTGACAGCAGCATGGGCACTGCTGTGCCTCATCTTGGAAATGCACTTTTACCTTCTGCACTCAGCTTTAAGGACAGCATGTTCTTCCTACCTCACAGTAGCTCCCTTGTTTTATTTTTTCCCTTTTGATTTCATTTGTCTTTATTTACTTTTTAAAAAAAGAGATGGAATCCTGCTTTGTCTGGCAGGATGGAATACAGGGGCCTGATCACAGCTCACCGTAGCCTCCATCTGCTGGGCTCAAGCAATCCTCCTGAGTAGCTAGGACTACGGGCCTGTGCCACCAGGCCTGGCTAATTTTTAATTTTTATTTCCCTTTATTTTTATTTTTAGAGATGGGGTCTTACTATGCCAGGCTGGTCTTGAATTCCTGGCCTCAAGCAATCCTCCTGCCTCAAGCTCCCAAGGTGCTAGAATTACAGGTATGAGCCACTGCACCACAGCGGCTTTACCTGTTTTATTGACACATCCTCCTAACCCCTCTGTGCTTCCAATCTTGTCCCTCCCTCCATCCTACCCTTGCATCCAGAATGATCTTCTCAAAATTCATATCTCATTGCCACAGATATCAGAGAGAACACATCTTTTGCAACCAGTGTGTAGTACACATACCATTACCTTATTTTTGTGCTATCACATGAAAAAGTTTAGTGGCTCAGTGAGTAGGGTGCTGGCCCCATATACCGAGGGTGGCAGGTTCAAATCCCCGGCCGAACTGCAACAAAAAAAATAGCTGGGCGTTGTGGTGGTGCCTGTAGTCCCAGCTGCTCAGGAGGCTGAGGCAAGAGAATCGCGTAAGCCCAAGAGCTGGAGGTTGCTGTGAGCTGTGACGCCACAGCACTCTACTGAGGGCGGTAAAGTAAGACTCTGTCTCTACATAAAAAAAAAAAAAAGAAAAGAAAAGAAATGGAAAATTTCTTCAATTATCTCTTTCAGGATGAGCCTGGGGTGAGGACTATCCAGGTCCTTCTCATCTGTGGAAGCATATAAGCTGCTTCTATGTCTGTGCCTAGACAAGTCAGGCATAAAATTTTATGACATAAAAATCTTTCCCTCCTAACTCTGGAGGTTTTGCTTCATTGTTTTCTTGTGTTTGGTGTATAGGCAAGTCTGATTTTGGTTCTTCAAAGGCAAAGTTTTTTTGTACACCTACATCCCTATGAGGTTTTATTCTTATAATAGAATATGTCTGTGTGTATATCTCTATTAACTAATTTGAATATTTTAATCTGTGGGTTTACTAATTTATTCTTTTCTGAAAAAATTTCTTCCATTATTAGTAATAATTAATATCTTTAATTATTACTTCTGGTCCATTTTCTTCTCTCTTATTCAAGAACATCAATTAATTCAGCAATACCTAGTAATTAATTATTGATTACCAATTAATTGTGTCTCTCCTCTGTCATTTGTATCAATCTTTTTTTTTTTTTAAAAAAAACTGTTTTTCTTTCCTGGACTTTCAGAAGAACTTCTCCCATTTTCCTTCATAACAC
Source organism: Loris lydekkerianus (assembly GCA_963574355.1). NCBI lineage: Eukaryota > Metazoa > Chordata > Mammalia > Primates > Lorisidae > Loris > Loris lydekkerianus. The sequence continues at coordinate 12,310 of CAUYPK010106389.1, forward strand.
AGATTCAGTTTATTACGGGGTTAATTATATTTTCACTAATGTTTCTCCTAATGCTGGTTTTAATTATGCGATTTTGTTTTTATTTCATTTTACAGTATTTCTAGCTGTGATGCTACTCTAATTTCTGCTGACCTCGTTGCTAGATTCCTTTCAGCTCAATCTTGGGTCTTATCTTCTGTTTTCATAATGTTCATGTTTTCCTGACTTTTATAGAGAGAACAAAACAAATGCTTTCTAATTCCCCTTTGTATCTTACAGAAAATTTTCTCTAAAAGCTTGTGCTTTTCCCATAGTTTCCACATTTCACAGTACAGAACCTTCTGTGAAACTGATGCTGCTCCCCGGCGCCCTGGTCTGCTCATCTGCACTGTTTCCCCGGGAGCGAGACGGTGCTCCTTGCTTTGTCCCTGATTTCACACGGGAAGGCTGGTGCCTGTGAACTGACTCCAGGCATCATTCTGATGGGCTTTTCCTTCTTCATTTTATTATTGAGTGGGGATTTTTTTACTTAACAAGAAATCTCTTTGTTAAACTGCCAAATCGTGAAGAATATAATATAAATATAGTCTTAGAAACTCTAAAAGCGCTGTAATTCTTTTCTGGCAGGAAATAATTAAGGGACAACTACGATCCCCAGGATGCACCTCTCCTCCCTCCTCTGCTGTCTGGTTCATTTTCCCAAGCCCAGAATTGGGGCATCCAGATTCCTCTGCTGGTAACTGTAGTTTCATTTGGGGGTGGGAGAATGAATGGGGAGGGTACTCAAAACAGCTCTGGCTGCCCTAGGAAGTCTTTGCCCAGCAGGGAGTAGCTTCCTTCTGAGTCAGTGGAGCCAAGGCAGCCTGAGGAGAGGATGGGTAAAGAAGATCACCTCCCATCTTTCTCCTCTGTCCTCTTAGTTGTGCTCAGGGCTTCCTGCAGGGCTCCTGGAAATGCTGCCCCTAGGCCAGCACATCTTTCAACCAAAGCTCTGGTCCCAAGCACTGGTGAAACCTGCCTCTGTGTGTGTGTGTGTGAACTGTTAGGTGGGTACTAATATGAGCCCATTTCACAGATGAAGACAGTGAAACTGAGAGGTTATAAAAACCTTTCCAAGGTCACCCAGCTAGTTGGTGACAGAGCTGGGATGCAAGGGCAGGTTCCTAGACCTAAATGTCCATGCTCTCCAGCTCTTTTTCATAAATTGAGGTGAAATTCACATAACATAAAATTAACCACGTGACATTTAGTCCATTCACAATGTGTGACTATCACCTCTGCTAGTTCCCCAACACTGTTGTCCCCCCCCAAACAAAGCCCTACACCCAATGAGTGGTCATTCCTTTTCAATCATGCTGGAAACCCCATCTTCAGTGCTATCTGGGTAGGGGTAGGTGGACTCCCTCGCTCCTGCCTGCCTCAGGCCCTTCCCAGACACCCCCGACATCCCAACAGCCTGCCTTGCCCCCTGCTCCTGACCTCTCCCTCATCTGCAGAGTGGAAGCAGCCCTGTCCTGCATAAGCCTGAGGCCTGGACCCTCAGTACTGTCCCCTCCCACCCAGAGCCCTTCTGTGCCCTGTTCAAGCTGTTGGCCACAGGCCAGCACCACTGTGCCTTGCGCCCCTTGTTTGAGAGGGGCCCAGGTTCTCTGCTCTTACTAACCCTCCCCACCCCCAGGGCCTCCAAATTTCTGCCCTTGACCTGAAGACCTCCTCACTTGGCCTGCCTCTCCCTCACTCATCATCTCCCTCCCCCACCCGCTGGAGCCCCTGGGGGCTTCTGGCTACACTAAAGGAAGCCAGGGTCCCCCAAGCCTCCAGAGCATGGAGGAGGGGGAACGCCTCCCATCTCTTGGAAGGAAGTAGCAGGAACCTCCAGTCCCCGAGTACCCACTGTGTGCCAGACTGTGATGGGGCGCTCTTGCATGGCCATCTTCTTTTAGTCTTTGTGTGGCCCCCTGGGTTGGGCATGACAACCTCTAGGGCTAAAATGAGTGGTCTAAGGCTTCCCCAGACCACGTAGCTTCAAGCTCACAGACACTTTCCCTAGTCCCAGTTTCACCCTGCCCAGCATCTCCCCTCCCCTCTTGACCTATGGATGGCCTTGGTCCTGCACAGCCCCTCGGAGTGGGGACAACTCTCAGCCCCAACAGGGCTGCCCAGTACCCAGCACTCTTCAGGCTCAGCAGCTACAAGACATTCACTGTGCCTTGTGCCCAGAGCTCGACACAAGAACCAGAGAATTTCAATTAAAGTTCCTCTTCCTTGAACACATACACTTGGCAGGAATCCACGTGTCCCTTCAGAATTCTTTGTTTCCACAGAAAGAAGCTTCTGGAGCTAAAATATTTCCAGTCTGACCTTGTTGCAGCTGGAGAGAAACCCTTTCTGACAACCCCCTAGACAGGTCACTTGCTTGTGTCTAGATTTAGTCCTTGTTAATGGCCACATGCAGCCTGAAATGAATGACGAGGAGCCCCAAAGACCTCTCCAGTTAGCCCACAGGGCTGCCAGGTGTTCCATGGTCCTTCCCTTCCTGTCTGAGTTAGCACCCCAGATCCCTGCTTGTGTGGGGTCAACTATAAGCCAGTCAGCATGGCTGCAGGTTGGATAAGCAGAAGGTCCTCATCCTTGCAGACTTTCTGCTGGGCTTGCAGCAAAGGCACTTCATCATGTGGAGAGTGCAGGTCCCTGGCATCACTGCACATGCCCATGTGGTGGCGTGGCTGCCTTAGTTGGGGGCAGGGCTCAGGTCCGCAGGGGTTCCACAGGGACCGGGTTCTGCAGGGAATTGGCTGCGTGCCGGCATAGCTGTGCTGTGGTGGGTACAGTACTGGATGGCTCTTTGTTCTTTCTGTAGACTATCATGCTTTTCAGAGTTGGTAAAAATGAGATGATATGTATGAAGGCTTGGGAAAGCACGTGGCTCATAATAAACACTCAGTAAATACCAGCTGTATGTATTTAGGTTGAGCCAGCTTGGTAGAAATTATTTATTATTAATAATTGTAAAACTCTGTCCATCTTTCCTGTGGCAATTGCAGGGTATGACTGTCTGCATATGCATAACTATAGGTTTATGTTCTTATAGTCCATGTGTATGTCTACATCCATTTGCCTCTTCCTCCCTAAATCCCTAACCCATCCTTGGACATCCCTTCTTGGCTAAAGGCCAATCCCAGTAGGTGCAGCAAGATCAGCGCATGTCCCTGTGTGTCTGTTTCTGTGTTGGCTGAATTAGGGCTGTGACTTTGGGTCTGTAGTGATGTCTCCATGTGTCTGTCTGTTTATACAAAAATGTGTCTGTGAGTTGGGGCTGCTATAACAAAATACCATAGACTGAGAGGCTAAATAACAAACATTTATTTTCTCATAGTTCTGGAGGCTGGAAATTCAATAACCACAGTGCCAGCAAATTCAGTTTCTGGTAAGATATCTCTTCCTGACTTGCAGACAGCTGCCTTCTTCCTGGGTCCTCACATGACTTTTTTTGCGGGCACAGGCAGAGAGAGAGAGAAAGAGAAAAAAGAGATCTCTGGTGTCTCTTTCTCTTCTTTGGGGTCAGCATTCCTATCAGATTAGGGTCCTACCCTAATGACATCATTCAACCTTCATTACCTCCCTAAATCTCCAAATACAGTCACATGGGAGGTTACAGCTTTAACACGTGCATTTTCAGGGGACATAGTCCATCACAGTGTGGAACTTTGTGTGCATGTGTGTGTGTATTTATCTGTTTGCTCACGTGAATGCATATGCCCGTCTGTCTGCACGTGTATCTATGTATCTCTGTGTGCAGCTGGGCTGGGAGGGGGGGTGGTGAGCAGCTGCAGCTGCCAATCAACCCCTCCCACCTGAGGTGGAGTGAGGCAGGCCAGGGTGCCAACAGAATTAAGTGTGGGCTCCTCTCTGCCGATCAAGATCTATAAATAAAGTTGTCTCCCTGGCATGTTCCACACCACACGCGGCTCTTTAATAAAATTGGCTGAGATTTGTGGATAAGCCTGAAGCAAAGTCAATGCTCAGTGTCAATCCCACGCTAAGAGGGGCCTTCAGGGGTCAAGCTGCTTCCTGTGTATGATTCCATATCAAAGATATGTCAGCCGGGTGCTAACCAGCTCCTGCCATGTAGGGAGACACCCACCACTGACTAAGTTCACACTGGGGTCTCCAGGCTAGGGCACACAGCCTGAGCCAGCTTCTCCGTGGGACTCAGCTACTCCTCAGAGGCTTCGGGACTCACGGCACCTTCATGTCTGCACAGCAGGGAGGATGGGAGGTAGAACTTTCTCCCAGTCATTCTTCAAAGCGTCCATCTTTCAGGTTTAGAAAAGAGCATCTTCTAGGGCACTGCAGCCAGTGTCTCCTAGGTCTCTGCTACTCCTCAGAGGCCAGACAGCCTCTGCCAGAGCCATGCACAGAGTCTGCTGCCGATGCCCAGAGGCACCTCACTTCCCCAAGCTCCCAGCCAATGGCTAAAGCAGCTAGTGTGCGGACAACTCAGTGGGTCCTGTCCAGTCCCTGGCCTCTTGGGGAGGAAGAACATCTAATAGGCATGCTGGCCACACTTGATGAGGCAGAAAGAGGGGAAATCAAAAGAAGTTTGGTTTAATTAAGTATCAGGGAAGATTTATGCAACTTCCTCTCCCTGTCATAAATATTAATGAGGGCAGCCAGCAGCCGGCTCCTGCAGCCTCCCCAAGCTGGCTGGGGAGAGCTGAGGATGGTGCTGGGGGCGGGGAGGGTCAGACTGCCCCTCAACATGCACACACACATGCTCACGTGTACACACATGAACACACACTCACACGGGGTCTAGCAGCACCTATAGGGGCAGGCAGTGGGTGGAGAGTCCCCTGCCAAGCACACAGCCATTCAGCCAGGAGGTCCAGGAAAGTGAGCCAGGCAGGCCTTTCTTGCCCACTGGCCAGGCTGCAGTTTGGGGCTGCCCAGTCAGCCTTGCCCATCCGTCCCCATGGCTAAGGGGAGGCAAGAGTGTGACAGCTCACGACAGATGTGGAGGCACAGGGACCAAGGAACAGCACTCCCAGACTAGGTCAGGGGGTCTGGGAGTAGAATCAGGTAGCGTGTGTGCATGTAAACAAGGCTGGAGTCAGGGGGTGGAATGATGAGGCCCATGAAGGGCCCCACGTGGGGACAGGAAGGAGGAGCCCAAGCCAGGCTGTGACACCCAGCAGATACCACAGAGGGCACCTACCCTTGTCAGGGTTCTCCAGAGAACCAGAACTCGCAAGATGTGCATATGTTCATAAAAAGAGATTTATTATAAGAAATTGGCTCTCATGATTATGGAGGCTGAGAGGTCTCAAGATCTGCAGTCAGTGAGCTGGAGGCATCTGCCACAGGCTCGGGACCCAGTAAGAGCCGATGTTTAAGCCCAAGGCTGCAGGCAGGAAAGGACTGACATCCCAGCTCAGCAGTCAGGCAGGAAGAAGGGAGTGTTGGCCTTTGTCCACCCTCAGCAGGGAGGCCACCTGCTTTACTCAGAGCACTGATTCACATGTTCATCCCACCCAGAATAATGTTTGACTGAACATCTGGATACCCTGTGCTCCAGTCAAGTTGGAACACTAAATTAGGCATTAAGGCCATGCTGGCTCCATCCAGCAGGGGAGCTCTGGGGACAGCATAGGTCACGCCTTGTGTCTGGGTCAGGAGGAAGGTCACTGGAGCGTTTACCCTGGCACCCTCCATTGTGATCTGGGTGCTGTGGGCTATCTGTGAGCTCTGGGCACGAGTGCACTGGGAAATGGTGGAGGGATTTGAAGTGCTCTGGGAACACGGCCTCAGTGAACCCCCAGCAAATCCCTGATGGGACAGTCATTGCTATCACTACTTACTGATAAGGACAGGGAGGCTCCAAGGAGTTTCCAGACATGGCTAAGGTCCTTGGCTGGTGAGTAGTAGGGCTGAAACTAAGCCCAGTCTGTCTGGCTCCACAGCCCAGCAAGGGGAGCATCCTGGCTCAGCTGAGGACGTGTGTGTGTGTGTGTGTGTGTGTGTGTGTGTGTGTATCTGGCGTATGTCTAGGAATTCAAGACACAGCCAATGACCCCTCTTTTCTGGGCCAGACCAATATCTACCCTCTATTATTCCTAAGTCCAGTCAAGTCCAGATCCAAATTTGCCCTCCTGGATGCCCAAATTACCAAGTCTGACAATAGTCATTCCCAAATTTTTGAGGCCAGGCCCACCACAACGCATCTTTTTACTTATTTACCAGAAAATCTTTAGGCTCAGAGACATTATGTGACCTTCCCAGAGTCACACAGACATAAACAATGGGAGATAGGTGATGCCAAGCCCTACTGTTTGGCATTCTGGGTTGGGTTCTCAAAATGGGCTGTTCCAGACTAGCAGCAGCATCACTGGGGAACCTGTTAGAAATGCACATTCTAGTGTCTTTCTCCAGACCTAATGGATCATAAACCCTGGTGCCCTCTCGTGCCCACTCAAGTCTGAGGACCACTGACCTTGGTTGTGCTAGGCCACCCCTGGGCGAGGCCACCCAGCCTCACTCCCACATGCACGGCCCAGGCCCTGGGACAGGGCTGCCATCTGGGGGGTCCTGTGCTTCTTGGTAGGGAGTGCAGAAGAGGAAATTAATCTGCACCCTCTGATGCTGCTCAGACGCTACCTGCCCCACCTCCACCCCAGTCCCTCCCAGCCTCTCCCCTTCCACTCTGCCTTCCTATGTCTGGGTGTCCAATCTCTTTCTCTAGAAGGAAATATCCTTGGTTCTCATCTTTCTTCCCTATCAATAGTCAGAAACAATTTCTGCAATCTCCCTACCACACCCTGTAAACCCAAGTCCAGACTTGCCAGACACATCTTGGCCTCAGGGCTTTACACACCCAATCTCGGGCCAACACTTGGCCCATCGCCTCATCGCCTGCTACACATCACAGTCCAGTCCTCCTTCCTTCCTAACCTATCACCCTCTCCCCATTCCTGCCCTGCCTCAGTGGACTCCTTTGGGCTGCCTTGGTGGGGTGGGAGGTGTTGGTAAATGTCCAGTGCCAGCCCAGCCAGGGCAGGGAGATAAATCTCTCCTTCCTATAGCCTCAAGCCCCAGCTTAGAGCAGGTGGGCTACCTCCAAGGGATTACAGCCTCTGTGCTGCACACACTGGTATTTGGTTCGGGGTGGGGTGGGGTGGAGAGTGAGTGACAGCTGCTAATTGACCTGATGAATGTGCTGTGGGGCTGTCAGCCAGGGTGCAAACAGACACCGCCTTGCCCCACCCCAGGTGTGCACCTGTCTCCAACCCTATCCAGGGGGCCATGGCTGGAGAGCAGGCAGCTAAGAAGCTGTCCCTCGGAAGCCAGGGGACAAGACTGTGGATGAAGCCCAATGTCAAGCCATAGCCCCATCGTCCTACCAGATTTCACCTATGAAACCTTTCTGTTGGCAAACACTTTTTCGACTGTGTTACTTGTCATCATCTTCTTTATTTTTTTCTTGTACATTAAACTTTTCAAATTTGAATTTAATGATCTTTTTTATGGCCTCTGAGCTTTGTGTCTTATTTATAAAGCCCTCTCTTATGACAAGATTATTACTTTTTAATCTCTACTATTACAATACTTTTTATGTTTTTAGCTTTTTATGGAATGATTTTTGATGTAAGAAGTGAGATAGGGATCCAGTTTAACTTTTTTTCCAGTTGGTTCCCAACGTGTCCCAAATATCACTCATTAATACCCCATCTTTTCCCTTGATAAGGAATCCTACCTTTGTTATATGTTAAATTCCTCTTCCTTATTGGATACATTTTTGGATGCCATTTAATCAACTGGCCATTCTTTTACTCTTAAACCATGACCACAGCATTTTATTTACTGAAGTTTAGTAATTTGTCGTGACATATGGAAGAGCTAGTCTTCCCCACTGCTCATTTTTTCCCCTAGAATGTTGCATCTACTTAGTTTTCCAAATAAGCTCTATAATTGGCTTATCTTTTTAAAAAAAATTTGTTGGTAAATTTATTGTGATCTTATTAAATGTATATATTCATTTAGGAAGATTTGTCATCTTTTAAAGCCTCAATGTTCACATCAAAAAAAAAGGAAACCAGCGATTTGCTACTTAGAAGGAATCTTCAAGAACAAAATCATACAAAAATAAAGGGCAGAGGGGTTTTTGTGAGCACATACAAGAAGAAGGAAAACAAAAGTGGTTATATTACTTCCTTTTATATTGACCGAAGTATTCACAATGAATACAGGTATTAACTTTTATATGATTACTAATATAGCATCAAAATAGATATATATAAAGCAAAATTGGTTAGAAGTCCAGGCTGAAGGTAGAGTCCAGGTATGCTCCATATTTCTCTCATCTTTTGGACCACTAGACTAGCTGGAGTATGCTCTTCTCATGGTATGAGCAGAACTGCAAGAAGGTGAGTGGACTGCACTGCCACATTTTAAGCTTCTGCTCTTAAAACAACCCCTCACGTTTTATTATCCAAAGCAAGTCACATCACTAAACCCTCTGTGTGGGACAGAAAACACACTCTGCACACTATGAAGACATGACGAAGGCATGGATATCTAATTCTTGCAAAGAGGAGTAAAGATTTGGGTCCATGATTCAAACTAATTCAACCTCCCTTGCTTATTTCATTTGTGGAGCTGGTAGACTCTGAAGCCAACGCTGAACAGAGATAGCACAAAAATTTTGCAAAGAAAAAAAAATAGAAAGGTATAGGTAATTTATGAATTAAAATGTGAAAAGTCCTTTAAAAATTAGTATATTAAAATCAACAATAGTATTCATAAAATCTTTCCCAAGCAAGTATGATTTATTGCAGGATTTTGAGAATTACTTATAAGTAAGAAACCCAGTAACATAATATATCATATCAGAAGGACCAATAAAAAACAAGAGATAATGTCAATAAATGCAAAAGAACAGAATAAAATTAACACTCATTAATAATTTTTAAAATCTCATTAAAATCCAGAATAGGCCAGGCACAGTGGCTCATGCCTGTAATCCCAGCACTTTTGAAGGCCAAAGTGGGAGGATTTCTTGAGACCAAGAGTTTAAGACGTCCCTGGGCAATCTTGTGAGACCCTGTCTCTACAAAAAAAATTTAAAAAATTACCTGGGCATGGTGGCACATACCTGTAGTCCAAGCTGCTCAGAAGGCTGAGGTGGGAAGATTGTGTTAGCCCAGGAGTTGGAGGCTGCCTATGATCACACCACTATACCTCAGCTTGGGTAACAAAGGGAGACGCCATCCCTAAAAATATTAAATAATACAATTTTAAATAAAAATCTACTTTAAAACTGGAATAAAAAAATATTCATTAACATAATAAAATACAGTTACATTAACAGAACAATAGGATTTACTCCATATAGGCATTACCTCTGAAATCAAGAGCAAAACAAGCATAACTACTTTCATTTTTATTCAAGATTGTTTTGCTCAATGCAACAAAATATAGAAACATAGATAAGAGGTCTAACTCTTCAAAAGAAGATGAAATCATTATCATTTATGAATGACACAATTACATACCTAGAAAACATAAAAATATCAGGAAAAACTCTCAGGATAAATAAATAGTCAAATACGAGATAAATATTTGAAAATCAATAGCTTTTCTATATGCCAGCAATAACCAGTTATGAGATATAATAGAAAACAGATTCTTTTACAATTGCAATAAAAACATAAAATACTTAGCAGTAACCATAAAAAGAATTGCACAGAAATTCTATGTGAAGACTGCTACAAACCTTTATCCATCAGTATAGAGGATTGAAAAGAATGAAAATGTGTAACATGCTCAAGAACAGGAGGATGAAATGTTGCCAAGATATGAATGCTTCCCAGATTAGTTAATAAGTTTAATGTAGTTCCGTTCAAAAAAATTTTTTATTTTATTTTTATTTTATTTTATTTTTTTTAACAGTATATGATACTCTCCAAATCTCCCTTTAATTACTGTTGTGTCCTCCATAAGCAAATAATCCACAACTGAATTTGTGCTGCAGAATTTGATTATCTTTTGCCGAGTCATTGCTATTTTATAAATATAGCCTCAAAGAATCTCTGATATTTCTGTTATGACGACCTGCAGTCCGATCTTAAACAAACAAAAGCCCAAAAGATAAAAATAGCTCGGACCAACTTGATAACGTAATTCTAGAGTTCATCAGGAAGGATAAATTGCTTAGTTTAGCCACTTGGAAAAAAGAGCGGTAATGAGGTGCGCTCCACTCATTCAATAATAAAGCATATTGCATAAGAGTGCGATAATTTGAAAGGAGTGTCATCTTTTCTGCATTTCACAGACACCTCAGTGGAACATGAAGCAGATGTCAGCGGTGAGAACATACATATAAGATGTTCCAGTAACATGTAAGTCTCATTTGGTGGCATGTAATAGAAGCCTGGCTGTTGGTTGTTTCTCTTATGAATCATGATGGCCAAGGGCGGGCGGTTCAAGTAGATCTTCTTCCTTCCTCCTTCACCACGCTTAGAGTGTGCCTTTCCTCCTCAGGTTGCAGAAATGGTTGCCATGTGCTGAGACATCTCATGCACATCAGGGTCTATGAGGAAGAATGGAACGGGGTGAGGAAGGGAGAGAGGCAGGGAAGGGGAAAGAAAGGAGGGAAGCATCTACCTAGAATAGCTCTCCCCGCCCCACAAGTCCCCAGCAACATCCATTGTGATCTCATTGCCCAGCACCAAGTCACACTGCCCACCACCCCAACGCAAGGGAACCCTGGAAAAAGGCTTTATGGAAAATAGGTGGGCATAAGGCGTCCCCAAACAAAATTAAGATTCTGTTAGTTAGAAAGGCTAATTATTACAGATAACCAGCAATGAAACGTTGCTGCAGGAAACACTCAAATCCTTGTGAGGTTAGACAAATTGGTCAAAATGTTTTGGTTAAAACAAACAAAAAAATTAAAGTTTTATCTTATGCTAAATACCAATATAATGGCCATAAGATGTGTAGAATAAAAAGTAAAACAGGATTCCCTCTGTATTATCACAAAATGAGCAAATGAAAAATCTCTGCTTTAGAAAAGAAAGTAAAATAGGAAAACTAGAAGAAAGAGCATGTTGAACTCCATCAAAGGAGGGGGACTTCCCAGGTACACAGGCTACAGAAAAGGCATCAAAGGGACATACCGATAAATTCACTAGATTCAAATAACTGACTCCTATAAATTAAAAACCCCATGACAAAATTAAAAGGCAAGCAACAGACGAAGGAAAGAATCAGAAAGGGTTTCTGTCCTTATTATACATTGTGATATATTTCAACAAGGGAAAAATTAAGACCCCAATAAAAAAAATACTGGCAAAGGACCCGAGTCAACAATTCATGAAAGAGGAGACGTGGTTCGTAAAAACACATACAGCAACGTGCTATTTTGAATAAATTGACACCAATTCAAAACATCTCAAGCATTCATTTTTTTCAACTAAAAATATAATTTAAACTTGTAGAAACCTGGAAAAAGCAGAATAGTATGGAAGTGAAAACAAACATCGCTGCGCGCCAGCAACGGAGGGATAACAGCTTCGGGGGCACGTTGTTTCCCTCTCTCGTTCTTCCCCCCTCACAGATACCTTTTAATTAATTCATTTCTCTCCACGGCCTCTCCCTTTGCAGATCTTCTTTTCTGATGCACTGGGCAGGGCACATTGCTGCTCTCCTGATACCATAGTCCCCCTGGGGAAATCACAACCCAGCTAGCAGTGTTTCCCGGAGGCATCGTGTGGCTCTGACCTAGCTGCAAAGGAGGCCGTGAAATGTGGGGAGCACGGGACATTTGATTTGCACTTTTTGTCACTACCACACAGCAGTGCTTACACCTAGCACTTTGTGGTTTTACTCTTAAGAGTTTTCATTACAGTGAATGGCCAAGTAAAAGTACTATCCCTATGGAAGTAATAATGATATACTTTGTACAAAATAAAGAAATAAACCAACCACTTAACAGTACTGGAAAATGAACAGTTTCAGCTTATTTTTTCCAAATGGCTAGCTAATTGTTCCAACACCACTTATTGAATCTTTTAAAAAAACATTTGGCCCATTTTTAGACTTTATTCTGTTCCATTACTTTGTGCTCCTGTATGTACAAGCACCTAGCTGCTTTAATACTGTAGCTCCAAAATGCACTTTTAATATCTGGTAGGGAAAATGCTGGTGTATCTACTGGTTATCTACTGGTATATAACAAAGGAGCCAAAACTTTATGGCTCAAAGAAAATGTCAACTTACTTGCTCATGACTGTAAAAATTAGCAGTCATATTTTGTTTAATAAATCCTGACATTAATCAATATCTTTCCCCTCCTCCACCTACTTATATGCTATTGTTATGCAGAGTACCAGTCAGGGTTCTCCAGAGGGACAGACCGATAGGACACAAGAGGGGATTTATTAGAGGAACTGGCTCACAGCATCGCAGAGGTGGAGAAGTTCCACAATAGGCCACCTGCAAGCTGGAGAAGCAGAACAGCTGGCCGCCTGGCTCAGTCCAAGTCCAGACACTGGAGGACCCAAAAAGGTCATGGTGCAGCCTCCAGTGTGAGATCAAAGGCATGAGAGCCCCTAGGAGGCTGCTGGTGCACCTCCCAGGGTTCAAAAGCCAAAGAACCTGAAGTCTGATGTTCAAAAGGACAGGTGCAGACAAGGTGTCCCACTCTGGAAGAGGGAGAGAGCAGAAAGAGAGAATATCCCCACTTGCACCTGTTTGTCCCAGCTGGGCCCCCAGACAATTGGATGGTGCCTGCCCACATTGAGGGGAGGTCTTCCTCTCTAGGTTCACTGACTCACCACCAATCTCCCCGGAAACTCTCTCAGATATACCCAGAAGCAATGCTTCACCAGCCATCCAGATACCCCTCCGTCCAGTCACATTAACACCTAAAATTAACTGTTAACATCCAGTATTTTTTTCTATTCTTTTGTAACTTCCCAATTTGATATTATTTGTACTGTTGTATACAGTAAATGTTTATTTAGATCTACGGATACATCCTGCATTTTCTTTGCTCCCCATTCCTATCCACATCTCAAACTTTGCTGTTACAGTAATTTTCCTTTTTTCATGGGGGGAGAACGTGTTATAGATCATTTAGTAAGAGTATGCCAATACTAATTCTCTTGGTTTTTATTTGCCTTCACATGTCTTTATCTTACCATTGTTCTGGAATGAGTTTCTTTGGATATATATTTTGAGAACGATCTTATTGTCTTCTGGGTTCCATTGTTGCTTATGAAAAGTTGCTTGTCTGTCATGGTTGTGTGTTCTGCTTTTCCCTGTGGCTGCTTTTTAGGTTGTTTCTTTCACTGTTCTTGAGGTTTCTTGCAAACTGTCTAGGTGTGGATTTCTTCTTGTTTTTCTGCTCAGGATTCACCAATTTTCCTGAAAACTGACATATCTGCAAATATTATCTCTCTCCCATCCCTGGATTATCTATCTCCTCTGATACTCGGAAAAAGTGTGTTTTAAGACTTAAAATCTCTGTGATACACCATGAACTCCATTTCATGCTTTTCATCTCCTTTCTCTCTGGTCGTATGTTCAGCTCCATCTCGTAGGTCAGTATTCTTTATTCCGGCCATGTCTAGTCTGTATTTAATCCATTCACCAAAATTTCTAGATCAGTTACCACAGTTTTACTCCCCTAAGTTCTTTGTGATTCCTTTTATCTGCCTTTTAAGTTTTGATGGTTTAGTCCTCCAAACATATTAGAAAAAACTACTTTATGTTCTGTATTTAAGAGGGCCAATATCTACCGTCTCTGCTGACCTGATTCTAGAGTCCTTTATTTCTCCTGCCTCCCACGCCTGGTGTCTTGTTTGTGTGTTTTATGAGTTTTTATAGTAAACTTGCAATCATTTGATCCTCATCTAGTGGCATTCTTTGAAGCTTGGGTTTAAGATGTATTCCTCCAGAGAACTTTTCATTGGAGGCACTGATAGGGCAAGAATACTTCAAACCAATGTCTAGCTTTTTTGTTAGCGTTGTCAGTGGGGTGGCAGGTGGGCTGTACAGAGAGTATAGATTCCAACTCCCCAACTCACATGATGACCTACTTGTGGCTTGGGATTCTCTGGGGAGACGTTTTAACTTTTTTCTTTTTTTTTCACTCATGAGAGCAAGGCCAAGATATCAAGTACTTCTCTAAGGATGGGGTGTTGGTGGTGCAGCTGGTGTCTCTTTGTTAATGCATCCGTTTACTGAGGATTTTATCTTTTAAGGTGACAGATTTATGGACATTCTTGATCTAATTGTCCTTATATGGGACCTGTAGATGGTTTCAGCAACCAGACTACCGTTGTGGAATCGCGCCACTCATAGTCTTTGGGCTTTGTTTATTGTCTGCTCAGATGTAAACTTATAAACGTGTTTTTAAATTTTGCACAGGACTTTTAGGTGTACTGTACCAGGAGGCTTTCTCGGCGTACCTAGTTGATCATAGCGCTATAATTAGAAATCTCCTCTCACGATTCTTCTGTTCCAGTATTTTCCTAGTTGTTCCTATGTTTGTTACTCTAAATGAAGTTTAGATTTTTGTTGCCAAGTTCCAAAAATTCTGCTAGGATTTTGATTAGGATTGCATTTAATGTCTAGATTGCTTAATGAAGAATTGATATTTTTATAACATCATATTAAGCTTCCTACCTAACAGCAAGAAATGGATTTCCACTTAGCTTATCTGCTTTACACACTCATAACTTATAACATTTTCTAATGGATTCCACATCTTTCTTTTAAACTTTATTGTCAGTAATTATATTTTATTTATTATTTTTATGGATAGGTCTTCAATTATATTTTCTACTTGTTTATCATTTTCTATGTAGGAAAGCTATTTGTTTTCATACATTAATTTGGTAAGTAGCCACTATATTAACTCACTGCTTCTAATAGTGTTGAGGTATCTTTAAAGGGTTTTCTAAGTCAAAAAGCATTTATGTTTTTAATATATGCACTTCTCATTTTCTTTACTTATATAGTTGCATTGGTTGCAAGTATATATTTTATTTAGCTTTTTAGATAAAACTTACATAGTTAATTTGGTCTGTTTCTTTTTCAAATATTTAAAACTTTTGATTATAGAAAACTTTAAATATACACACAAAAATAGAAAGAATAATGAAAAGTTGAAACAGTAGCACCCAGAGAGGAGATCAAAGTGGAGGTGTCCAGGCTGGATTTATTTGAAAGTGGAGGGTGACCCACCTTGGCAGTGCAAAGATGGCATCTGTGCCCAAGGGCAGTTAGAGACCCCTATTATATGGTGGGCACATTCCACAGCTTGCTTGGAAAGTTACGGTCTTTTGGCAAGAACTTCTCTGGGGGTGGGCTAACCAGATCCTTTATGTCTTTGTCTTAGGAGGAGAGAGGAAGGAGGAAGAGGGGGAAGGGTCTGTGTGTGGCTTCATTAGCCCCACCCAGCAAATAGGACGCAGTGCATTTCCATACTCTTAATCACCTAATTTCTACAATTATCAACTCATGTTGAATTTTCTTTCTATCCCTCTATCTCCCAAGTGCCCACTGGATTATTTTGAAGCAAATCTCAGACATCAAATAATTTTATCTGAAAAATTTCTAGACGGAAAGGACTCTTGGAAAAAAGAAATATCTTGATACAATACCACACCATCCCTAAAAACAAAAACCCCAATAATTTCTTGGTATCATTAAATATCCAGTTAGTGCTAAAATTTCCTTGATTGTTTTTATAAATGTTTTTTCACAGTTTATTTATTTGACTCGAAATCTAAACAAAAATCAAGGTCCACACACAGCATTTGGTCATTAGGGCCCTTAAGTCTTGTTTGGTCTTTTAGCCTCCTCACTTTTGTTCGATGTAATTTATTTGTTGAAGAATCTGGTCAATTGCCCTATAGAGTTTTCCATATTCTACATTTTGTTGATGTGTCTTATGTGTGAATCCTTTAACATGTGTCTCTGCCCCTTGTATTTTCTGTGAACTTGTCATTGGTTCTAGAGACTTGACCAAATTTAGGTTCTTCACAGATGGTGTTGTGTACGTCCTCCAGCAGATCCCAAATATCTGTTTTTCTCTTCTTGGGATCAGTATTGTCCCAGTATTGTCCACCCACTCATCTGTCAAGAGTGCCTCATCAACTTGCCCTTGACAATGGTTGTTTCCTTCAAGTAATCTATCTCGGCTTCTATCCCAGCAGGTTTAATGTTTTGCCTATTTGCTCTTCCATCCAATCCTCCACCTTCCCATGCTCTGTTCTGAATCAGAACGGGGGTTAGGGGGTTACCCCGTCCAGGAAGCATTTCCCACCCTCTATGTCAGCTGGATCCCAGCCAGGTAAGCCCACTAGGAAGCCCTGGCAGGACCTGGAGGGCACCCAGATGGCAAAGCCTAGACCAATGTCACTCTCTCCTTCAGGAGGGTCTGCATCACCAGCTGTGCAGCCTCCTCCTGCTGACCTCTGCCTTTGATATCTGGCAGCACATCTCTTCGCTTTATCCCTTCTGCAGTGACCTCTTCTTGCTATTGCCAAGGTCTGGGTCTCCTCACTGTTACTTGGCTTCTCACTCTTCTACCACGTGGGAGATCAATTCCCATATTAAATTACCTCTGCCTGACATGTCCACAGCTTTTTCTTTTTCCCAACCAGAACTTGGGAAATATTATATAAGTGGTGGCTTTAAAAAAATAATAATAATAATAAAGAAAGAAAAGAAAAGAAAAAAATTCTTCTTCTTCTATTCTCCAGAAGAATTTAAAAGCTTTGGTATGACCTCTAAAGTTAAAGCTTTCTGAAGTGGGAAGTTAGAAAATTTTCTGAAATTTCTCCCATAGTTTTTGATCTATGTAAGTTTTAGGTCAGATAGCAAAATACATATAGAATGGTTTTCATTTACGTTTGTTTTTAAGGACAGATCTGCCTGCCTCCAGACTTGGGGAGCTCAAAATGTCTTTTAGGGAAATTAGAGGAATTGTTTCAGGATTAAAAACTGGCAGAAAAGGCTTATGCAAACAGCTAAGAGTGTTCTAAAGTAAGTTAGAGCAATCTGTGGAACTTCAGATGTGAACTGTGTTGGTATAGAGAGTAGAGAGAGAGAGCTTTCTCTTAACCTGAAAGATCCCCTGACCTCTGTGCTCCAAAACATTTTTCCCACCCCTCCAATGTTAAATGTATTTCTAGAATTCCAAGAGTAGTTTTTAAGAGCATCATTACTACTTTGCTTTACGTGCTTATATGCATAAATGATTATGATCACCTTGACCAATACACAATCTCCTTTTAGATCATTAATGTATTCATGAAGTCATTAAACATTTACTGAGCAGAGGCAGTGCCAGGCAGAGTCCTAGGTACTGGGACCATAGTGATAACCACAGAAGACCCTGCCCTTGTCTCACAGTGAAAAGAGCTTGACCTTGTAACTGAGATTTTTGGTTAGTGCTTAGAAGTCAAAGTCTTGGTTTCTGGGATGTGGAGTGGGTCCGGGATGGCTTCCCCAGGAGGTGACATTCATGCTGAGACTTATGGAAAGGATAAGAGATGACCAAACTGGGTTACATGTGTGGAGCTTATTTCAAACAGAGAAAAAAATTGGGGTGGGGGTGAGGGCTAAATTGTGGCCCTGGTTTTCTCTCTGTAATCTCTATCAAAACCATGTTTTTTTAAAGAAATGAAAAACAGTTTCTTAAGTGGAGAGACCAAAAAGGAAGGAAGGAAGAACAAGAGAATGAAAGAGACAAAACCAATGTCCTCCCTTCTTTGTTCTACGCAGTTCTTGCCATTGAAGTTAACTGTGCCTTTGCACCTTTAGCTGGGTGACCAGCCTTCTCTGAGAGCCAATGTACTTCTCCATAGAATAAGTACCACTGAGTCAGCCATCAGCACGGAACTGAGAATGGGTCACCTCCAAGCCCGGGAGTCCTTTTTTATATAGCTATTTACATTTGTAAACCTAATTTCCAAGAAAAACTGCTTGGGAACTTCAGCCAGAGGGTTAGTGACCTAAGATCTCTGAGGCCAGAATTTCAGGGACTTAGGCCCAGGCCTGGGTCCTGGGTGCTTCATCCACCCCACTCTACCCCAGCATTCATGAGCTTTCTCGCTCCTGTATATGAATGAGGTGATCTTTCAGCTGCCCTTTGTCTTGGAAAAAAATTAATTCTCATTTGCATTACCTCGTCTAAATGTCACCCACCGATATTTTGTTAGACATTAGCGGCGCTGGCAGGGAGGGCCGCGGGGTAATTGTGCTCTGCCTGGTGCTGGGATTTACATAATTTCAGACAGCAATTAAAGAATCCTGGGGAATTTTTTTTTCTCTCTTCCAACCTCTCCTACAAAGAAAGTGTTCGTTTACATTAAGCGCTCAGCTCCTCGCTGTTCATTTGCATAAAATTAAAGGTTTTTGTGTTGCTGAACAGCAGGGTAACATTTAAAATTCCGTTTTAAAAAGCTCACCTTACAATAATAAAATGTTAATATCATTTCATAGGCAATGCAAGGTTGCCAGATGCCTTTCATTTCCAACTTGTATCCATTGCTAACTGTTTCTCCCTCTTTTTCTCTCTCTCCTCCATCTCCTCCTCCCATCTTTGTCCATCTCTATTCTTCTCCCAACATCTCCTTCTTGGCTTCACCCTGTGTCCTTATCTTTTTGTTCTCTCTTTGCTTCTCCTTCTCCCTTATTGTTTTTCTAGATGGAATCCAAATGTCCTCAACCCTCACCAGCCCAAGGCCATGAAGCAAAGTCAAGTTTCCTCGATCATCTATGAACAATGAGTCCAAGCTCCCCCACTGCCAGTTCCCAGAGGTCTTACACAATTTTCAAGTTCCTCCCCACTCAGCTCTAAATCCCAAATGTCCTAGGCTCCCCAGGCCTGGTGACTGAGATGGGGGGCACCCAGATGGCAAAGCCTAGATCAATGTCACTCTCTCCTTTGGGATGGTCTCCATCACCAGCTGTGCATTTTATCTGGCTCTCACCTTCCCCACAAAGCCCATGTGATGCCTCAGGAAGGTCACTCCATCACCATTGTTGCACACCCCAATGCGGCCTGGGCCTCCAATCCTCCTTCCTTCCTTCATTCTGTCCCATATCAAATGGCACTGAGATGAGCATATCCCAAGATACTGACCATAAAGATCCCTGTCCAGATTCCCTCTCCTCTCTAGCTACCCAGCCCTACGGCTAAATCTAGGCCACCAGATAAGCTCTGTAACACCACCCCCAGGACAAGGCTCCTCTCAGACCATCTAGGCCTCATTCTGCCATCCAGCCTCCCTCAGTCTGCCCCACTTCATCTGACATAGTTTAAGAATTCTAAACTCCAAGGGGAAAGGCAAAGGGTATTCCTGGTCCTTCTTTCCTATGAGCGCCCAGGAACCCCATATCAGTTTTGTTCACCTAGAAGGACAGTGTCCCCACTACATTCACCAATAACCTAACCCTCTGCATCAACGTCTGGCACAGACATGAGACATAGAGAGAGACATCACCAGACATATGAAGTGAGAATCAGTTTTCTCATACTGGGAAGAGATTCCTAGCTAGCAGAAAGAGAGGCAAGAGAGAAACAGAGGCCATAGGATAAGGGGATACTCCTTGTTGGTGGTGAGTAGACAGAGTGCAGAGGGAAGCAGCTATATGGGGCAAGGGGAGGTTTGCCACATCCCATGCATGATCCAGAATGGAGCAGAGTGGGAGCAGACACCACAGACAGATGAAATTCTCCATTGGTCCCCATAGCCAATGGAGTGAGAGCTCAGAAATAATGCTGAAATACAAAAATATAGTTTTATTTTCTGCATACTACAGTTTTAGAGCTGATAGTCATACCCTCAACAAATAGATAATTGCTTAACGTGAGGCATTAAGAAATAAAGTGATATTAAATTTGGGCTGTGTATGTGTAGTCATTTTAGCAAAGGGGTCAGCATGTGCAAAGAGGAAAGAAGTGTAGCTTGCTGAAGAATTGAAAGATGGTTGGGCATCTGACGCACAGAAAGTGAGGGAAGAGGAATGCAAAGAAACAGGGAATATAGCCCATATGTAGGGACAAAAGCAAATAAGAAAAACTGTCCTTGTGGAAACCCAGACATTGAACTTACTAGACAAAGGCTTCAAATAAACTATTTCAGATATGACCAAAGACCTAAAGAAACCATGCCAAAATAACTAACAGAAGCCATGAGAATAATGTCTCTTCAAATAGAGAATATCATTAAAGAGAAAGGAATTATAAAAAGGTACCAAATACAAATTTTGGAGTTGAAAAGTACAATAACTGAAATTAAAAACTTACAAGAGATAAATCAGCAGAAGTTTTGAACAGAAGAAACATCAACAATGAAAGTAAATCAATTGAAATTATTCAGTCTGAGGAGCTGAAGGGGAAAAAATTAAGATATATGAACAGAACCTAAGCTATCAGATATACCAACATACATATAACGGGTATCCCAGAAGGAGAGGAAAAAGAGAAAGGAAAAGGAATATTTTAAGAAACAATGGGAACAACTCCCTAAATCTGATGAAAAATATGAATCTAGCCAACTAAGAACATCAATGTATTTCAAGCAGGATAAACTCAAAGAGATCCCCATAGAGACATATTATAATCAAAATGCTGAAATTCAAAGACAGAGAGAATCTGGGAAGCATGAAGGAATAAGTGACTAGTCACATGAAGGCATCCTCAATAATATCACTACCGAGTTTCTCATCAGAAATCAGGGAGGTCAGAAAGCATGAGGATAAAATATTTAGTTTGGGGAGGAAAAAAATTCTTCGTCAAGAATTTGCACCTGTAGCTCAGTGGGTAGGCCATTGGCCACATACACTGAGGCTGGCAGGTTCAAACCTGGCCCAGGCCAGTTAAAACAACAATGATAATTGCAACAACAACAACAACAACAACAACAAAAATAGCCAGGCATTGTGGTGGGCACCTGTAGTCCCATCTACTTGGGAGGCTGAGGCAACAGAATCACTTAAGCCCAAGAGTTTGAGGTTGCTATGAGCTGTGATGTTACAGAACTCTACCCGGGATGAAAGATTGAGAATTTGTCTCAAAAAAAAAAAAAAAAAAAGAAAGAAAGAAAGAAAATCCATTAAAACTATGCTTCAAAAATGAAGACTTCCAAGATTTAAAAAACAAAAACAAAAATAGCTAATAGAATTCATTGCTGGTGGCTATGCCCTACAAGAAATACTGAAGCAAGTCCTCTAAGCAGAAATGAAAGAACATAAGGCAGTAATTCAAAGTCGTACCAAGAAGAAAAGAACATGAGTAAATGTAACTACATAGGTAAATATAAAAACCAGTATTATTGTATTTTTGATTTATAACTTTTTCTCCTCTAAGATTTAAAAGACAAATACATTAAATAATTATTATAAATGACTTGTTATAACCACTATAAATTTTTGTTAATGGGTACATATTGTAAAAATATATAACTTATGAAAACAAAATATAAAGTAGGGGAATGAAGCTATATAAGAGCAAAGTTTTTACATAATATTGAAATAAAGTTGATATTCATCTAAACTAGAGTGTCATAAATTAAGGTGATAATCATAATTCCCAGGGCAACTACTAAGAAAATGACTCAAAAAATATTAAAAGAAATGACAATGGAATTAAACTGATATGCTAGAAAATATCTATCCAACACAAAATAAGGCAGTAATGAAGCAAAATAGTAGAAGTACTCAATTCCTTAACAGGAACTACATTAAATGTGAATGAACTAAACTCTCAAACTGAATGGCAGAATGGATTTTTTAAAAATAATTCAACTATGTGTTGTGTTTAAGAAACTCACTTTAGATTAAAAGACACAAATCAGTAGGAAGTAAAAAGATGAGAAAGACACTGTATGCAAAAAATAATCAAAGAGAGCTAAAGTTGACTATACCAACATTAGACAAAATACAGGGGAAAATTGTTTCCAGACATAAAGAAGGAAAACATATAATGATAAAAGGTCAATTCATCAAAAAGATATTGTAATTATAAACACATATGCCTCTAACAACAGAGCTTCCAAATACATAAAACAAATACTGACATAATTGCAGGAAAAAGATAGTTCCCTAAGAATATCTGAAGACTTTAATACCCTGCTGCCAATAATGGAAAAAACAACTAGACATAAGATCAGCAAGGAAATAAGGAACTTGAACAACACTATAAACCAGCTAGACCTAACAGACATCCATAGACCACTCACACAATCACAGCAGAATATACATTCTTCTCAAGTATAAGTGGAACATTCTCCAGGATAGGCTGTATGTTAGGCCACAAAACAAATGTTAATACATTTAAAAGATAGAAATCATATAAAATATCTTTTCTGGCCATAATTGAATGAAATTAGAAATAGAAATAAAAACTACAATAAGAGAGTACTATGAACAACAGAACACCAACAGATTGGATAACCCAAATGAAACAAATTCCTAGAAATACACGAACTAATACACGAATAACAAAATTGACTCAATAAGAAAAGAGAAATTTGAATAAACCTATAACAATGACAGAGATTAAATCAGTAATCAAAACACTTCCAACAAAGGAAAGCCAAGGACCAGATGGCTTCCCTGATAAATTCTCCCAAATGTTTAAAGAATATTAACACCAATTATTCTTAAACTATTCCACAAAATAGAAGAGAATGGAACATTTCTTAGCTTATTATACAAGGTCAGTGTGATCCTGATACCAAAGGTAATGCAAGAAAATTATAGACCAAAATTACCAAAGGTAATGCAAAGACAATGCAAGAAAGTTATAGACCAATATCCCTTATGAATATAAATGTAAATATCCTGAATAGAATATTATCAAACTGAATCCAGGAGCATATTACAAGGATTGTACATATTATACCAGTGGTATTTATCTCAAGAATGCAAGGGTGGTTTAACATACAAAAATTAATCAATGTAACCAACATTAGCAAGGATGAGGGAAAAACTCTATATGATCATCTCCGTAGTCACAAAAAAGCATTTGACAAAATCTGACATACTTATGTGATAAAAACACTCAACAAACTAGGAACAGAAGGGAAATTTCTCAAGTTGATTAAGAGCATCTATGAAAAATCACACAACTAACATCATATGTAATGATAAAAGACTGAATGCTCTTTTTCTCTTTCTCTGTAAGATCAGACAAGTATGTCTGCTCTTGCCACTTCTATTCAACACTGTACTGGAGGTTCCATCTAGCCAGAGCAGTTAGTCAAGAAAAAGAAATAAATAAAAGGCATCCAGATTAGAAGAAAGAAGTAAAGCTATCCTATTCACAGGTTACAATTACAAGTTCTTTTATATAGAAAACCTTGGCTTGGTCCATAGCACAGTGGTTATGGCACCAGCCACATACACTGAAGCTGGTGGGTTACAACCTGGCCTGGGCAAGCTAAACAACAATGACAACTGCAATAGAAAACAGCCAGGCCTTGTGGCAGGCCCTTGTAGTCCCAGCTACTTGGGAGGCTGAGGCAAGAGAATCACTTCAGCCTGAGAGTTAGAGTTTTCTGTGAGCTGTGATGCCACAGCACTCTAGTGAGGGTGACATAGTGAGACTCTGTCTCAAACAAAAAAATTAAAAAAAAAAAAAAAGAAAGAAACAGAAAAAAATAAAACCTTAAAGAAAAAAAAGAAAACTTTAAAAAATTTACCAAAAACAACAACAAAACTATTAGGACTCTAAGCAAGTTTAGTGAAGGTGCAGGATATAAGATAAACATATAAAAATCAATTGTATTTCTATACACTAGCAATAAATAATGCAAAAAATGAAATTAAGAAAATAATTCTATTTAAAAGAAGAACATCAAAAAGAATAAAATACTTAGGAACAAATTTAAACAAGGAAGTTCAGTACTTATACACTGAAAACTACAAAACATGGCTGAAAATGTTTTAAGACAACCTTAATAAATGGAAACACATCCATCCCATGCTTACGGGTCAGAAGACAATATTGCTAAAATGACAATACTCTGAAAACTGATCTATAGTTTCAATGCAATCTCTATCAAAATATCAGTTTCCTTTTCTTCAGAAATGGATGCTAGTTAATTCTAAAATTCTTATGGAATTGCAAAGAGCCTTAAATAATCAAAACAATCTTTAAAAGGAAGAACAAAGTTGGAGGACTCATTTCTCCCTATTTTAAAACTTATAACAAAGTTACAGGAATCAAAACAGTATGGTACCAGTATAAGGATAAACATATACATCAAAGAATAGAATTGAGTCCAGAAATAAGTCTATATATTTATGATTGACTGGTTGTCAAAAAGAATACTACGATATTCAATTGTCAGCAAGAATACTACGATATCCTTCAACCGAGGATAGAAAAGTGGTGTGAGGACAACTGGATATCCATATACAAAAGAATGAAACTATATCTGTATCTCACAGCACATACAAAAATTAATTCAAAACAGGTTAAAGACCTAACTGTGAAAGCTAAAACTATATATAAAACACTTAGAAGAAAGCATAGGTGTAAATCCTCATGATCTCACAGATTAGGCAATGGCTTCTAAATATGCAACCAAATGCAGAATGAAACAAAAGAAAAAATAAATAATTTGGACCACATTAAAATTAAGAACTTTTGTACATCAAAGGACATTACCAATAAAGTATGGAGGAAAACCTACAGAACGGAAGAAAGTATTTATAAATCATATAGCTGAAAAGTGTCTAGTATCTATAGTATATTAAGAACGCTCACAATTCAACAACAAAAAGATAAACAATCCAGTTAAAAAATGTACAAAAGGACTGGGCATGGTGGCTCACGCCTGTAATCCCAGTGCTCTGGGAGGCCGAGTTGGGTAGATTGCTTGAGCTCATGAGTTCAAGACTAGCCTGAGCAAAATGGAGACTCCACCTCTACTCAAAATAGAAAAACTGAGGCAAGAAGGTCTCTTGAGCCCAAGTTGGAGGTTGGAGGCTGCTGTGAGCTATGATACTACAGCACTCTACCCAGAGTGACAGCTTAAGATTCTGTCTAAAAAAAAAAAAAAAAAAAAAAAAATGGACAAAGGACTTGAGTAGACATTTCTCCAAAGAAGCTATACAAATGGCCTATAGGAAGAGGAAAAGACGATCAACATCAGCAGTCATCAGGGAAATTCCACAGTGAGATACCACCTCATATTTGCTCGGATGGCTATTCTAATTTTCTACAAAAACTGTTGTTATATGGAAATAAGAAAAATAATATAGTAATAATATAGGAAAATAACAAATGGAAAAAATGTGGAATAATAGCAACTCTAATATATTGTTAGTGGGGTTGTGAAATGGTACAGCCACTGTTGAAAACAGTTTGGAATTTCCTCAAAAAATTAAATATAGAGTTATCAATATGACCCAGCAGTTCCACCCCTACATATATACCAAAGAGAATTAAAAACTAATTTACACACACTTTTATGCAAATGTTCATAGCACCAATATTCACAATAGCCCAAAGTGGAAACAATCCAAATGTTCATAAATTGATGAATGGATAAATAAATTGTTGTGTATCCATATGATAGAATGTTTTCAGCCATAAAAGGAAGTAAAGTTCAGGCCTGACCTAGTGGCTCACACCTGTAATTCTAGCACTTTGGGAACCTGACACAGGAAAATTGCTTGAGGCCAACAGTTCAAGACCAACCTGAGCAACTCCATCTCTATGAAAAAAATAGAAATAACCAGGTATGGTGGGGCATGCCTGTAATACCAGCTACTCAGGAGGCTGAGGCAGGAGGATCACTTGAGTCCAGGAGTTTGAGGTTGCTGTGAGTTATGATGATGCCACTGCACTCCAGCTGGGTGACAAAGTAAGACCCTATTTCAAAAAAAAAAGAATGAAGTTCTGATACAAGGCTCATGTTAAACATGATGAACCTTGAAAACATTATGATAAATGTTAGAATCCAGGACCAAAAGGCCACATATTATATGAACTTATTTATATAAATTGTCCAGAAAATGCAAATCCATAGAGACAGAAAATAGATTACTGGCTTCTAGGATCTGGGGGGAGTGACTGTGTAACGGATACAGGATTTAGGGGCGGTGGGAAAGTGATGAACATTCTCATGAATGAGTTAATGGTGATGGTTGTACAACATTATGAATGTACTAAACACCACTGAATCACACACTTTAAAATGGTTAATATCACCATTTTAAATTTTATTCAAGATTTTTTTTTTTTTTCCTTTTGCGGTTTTTGGCTGGGGCTGGGTTTGAACCCACCACCTCTGGCATATGGGGCCAGCACCTACTCTTTTGAGCCACAGGTTCTGCCCCTCAAGATTTCATTTTAACTAATTCAAAGTTTATGTTATATAAATTTTATCTCAATGACAAAATAAAAAGCAAGGGGGAGTTCAAGTTCTGGCTCTACCACTTACAAGCTTTGTGACCTTTGTAAAATGATCCACTCAAATGCTGCCTAAATATAGTGAGTGAACCTGGGTTGGATCCCAGACCATAAATAAAGTAGCAATAAATGGCATTATTGGGATAATTGGACAGATTTGAATAACAGCTATGGAATAAATAAGAGTATTATAATAATGCTACATTTCAAGCTTTTGATAAATGCACTTTGATTATCTAAGAAAAAGTTCTTGCTCTTAGGAAATGACCCCTGAATATTTGTGGACAAAGAGACATGATGTCTGCAAATAACTCTCAAATTATTTAGGAGAAGAATATATATGCATACATATATTTCTATACACACGTACACACTTATGTGTACACATACACATATATATACAGATAGAGAATAACAATGGAGCAAATCAGGTAAAATAAGACAAAGTAAAGGGTATACACCTGTGTCATCTTTGCGCCAGTCTTGCAATTTTTCTATAAATGTGAAATTATATTTTAAACTAAAGACTTAAAGTGATAAATAAATGTACACCTAAATAAATGAAGTGACTTCCAAGCAGAGCTCGGACCCTGGAGAAACATGCATCTGAAAAAAAATTAAAAAACATAAAAAACATGCATCTGTGTGTATCTGGACAGAAAGAAACCGGAGTGAAAAGGTGATGCAAGAATGGGGCAGGTCAGACAGGAAGCGACCTAGGATCTGACTGCAGTGCCCTTTTGTGAAAGCGACACAGTAACTGGGACATCCTGGAGTTCACCTGAGGACTCAGTGAGATACCGCATGTACAATGCTAGACCCAGTAAATGACTATTTTGAGCTCAGTGAATTATTTTAGCATGATTATTATATAAATTAATTTGAGTTTGGTATAAGAATAAGGTGAGGGGTGGGCACCAATGTGGTTGCACTGGGCTGTGCTGGGCTAAACTGGGCTAGCCTGGACTGGCAGGGCTGGGCTAGATGGGGCAGTCAAGGTCTGACACAGCCTGAGAGCTGATGCTTATGGAAACAACAGTTACCATGAGCATTTACTCAGCTCCATGCCAAAGGCTTTCCTGCATCATCATACTTAACTAATCCCTCAATAGCACTTCAGGGTAGGCATTATTATACCCATTTTGAGGAAGTTACCTTTCTTGCCCAGGGTCATCCAGGACTCAAGAGGCTGAGTGGGATCCCAGGCTCCGGACCTGCAAAAGCTGTCCCTTCTCTGGCAAGGTGAAGGGGAGGCCTCAGCGCCAGCCCTGGGGGCCCTCCTGCCCTCTGGCTCAGAGCAAACAGGCACCTCCTTAGCCCTGTTAAACATTAATTTTAGCCACAGGGTTCTGGAGCACAGGCGTGTGCTTGGAATGCACATAGGTGCATTTGCAGAAATAACACCTATGTAGACAAGAGGACCAGCAGCCAGGGGAACCTTTCACAGACAGGGCCATGAGCAGCCCCTGCCATCCCTAAGCTTGTGCAGGGACACAGCCTCTGCTGGAGAGCCCTCCCCCTCCTCCTAACTGTCCCCACCTTTGCTGGCCTCTGTCATAGATGCCCCCCACCCTGACGGGTCAGATATGCCAGCCCAAGGCCATGGTCAAGGACCTTCATGCCCTGGATAATGAGTCAGGGAAGTCTGTCAGCATTCAGCCCACAGAGCATTGGAAGACACGCCCCAAGGACAGCGGCTCCAGCCACGGTGGATTCTCTTCTTCCAAACACAGCCCAGACAAGCCAGAGCTGCAGGGATTTGTGTGGGGGATTTCCTGACATTTTCATCACTCCTCATCCCAGCAGCCTCCATCCACTGTTCAGCAGTTCTCACCCCACAGGCAGAAGATCCTTCCTGCCCTGTCCCAGAGAAACCACCGAGCCAAGGCGTGGGACACACATTGGGGTTTCACAAAAGCCCATCCCAATCTGACTCTTGGACCAACAGAGACCTCCCAATGCCCAAAGCCGGAACAATCTGAGCTGCAAAATAAATGGAGGCGCGTTGGAGCATAGCCCAAAATGTAAACTAAATATCCAAAGCCCGTTCTGATATGAATACATGATTGAATAAATAAAGAAAGGAAAGTCCCCTGCCCAATAATTCCAGATAACTTCCCAACAAAACTCCCCACTCCTTGGGGTAGGCTGTGCATAGTGACTTCCTTCTGAAGAGTGTGCTGTGCAAAGGGAGAATAAAGGAATAACTTTACAGGGAGAAACCTAACAAAATGCACCCCAGCCAGGCAATCAGGTCACCGTCAACCGTGTAAGTCATGTCGATGGTGAGAGCATGTTGCCTGGGACCAGGTGATGGAAATGGCACGCTGCCTCTGCAGTCTTCCTCCCCCAAACCCATAAACCCAGTCTAATCATGAGAAAAGCATCAGGCAAATCCCAACAGAGGGACTTCCTACAAAATACCTGACTAGTATTTCTCAAAACTGTCAAGGTTGCCAAAATCCAGAGAAGTCTGAGAAACTGTCACAGCCAAGAGAAGCCTACAGAGATGTGAGGACTAGATGTGATGTGTTCTCCCAGGTGGGATCCTGGAACGGAAACAAGACATTCAGGAAAAAAAAAAAACCCTCAATAAAGCACAGGCTTTCGTTAGTAACTGTGGATCAGCACTGGTTTGTTAATTGTGACACACACACCATATTAATGTAAGATGCTGATAGCAGGGAAAACTTGGTATGGGATGTATGGGAACTCTATACTATCTTGACTTTTTCTGTGGTTCTAAAACTGTTCCAAAATAAAATATTTATCAAAAAACTAATTGGTTCCTGGGTCCCCATGACCTGGTTCCTCTGCCCTTCCACCAACCCCACTCCCTGATCCAGGGAAAGTTCTCATACTAACTGTCCACCTGCGCCCTGTCCATGCCCTCTGTTTACCCCCTGTGACCTTCTTTCTGTGTTTGACTCTGGCCCTAGCTCACTCCTCCCTGACCTCTGCCACATCAAGGAGCCCTTCTGGTCCTCCTGCTGCAGTTCTTCTCTGGGCATCTTCTCTGGTCACTGTGCCACACCTGTCCCACAGTCCCCCAAGGTGACCTCCTGGCCCTGCTTCCCCTCACCTGCAGCATCAGACCCCACACTGAGGCCCCTGTCCTGGGAGTGCTTCTCCAGCACAGATGGCATCATGGTGACTCAGAGCCCAATGGCCACCTCCTTATTCTGAGGCATCTCCACGCAAAGGTCAGATGTGCTGCTTGTCACCTGTCCAGACTGACATGTCTCACCTTTCCCTACTTCTGCTCTTCTCCCCTGTCCTCTACCCCCCACCTGGCCCCCAAGTGAGTCCTGTGTTTGGTCTTGGGCTCTCTCTCCCTCGTCTGTTCCTGACCCTTGGAGCTAGCCCCTTAATGGTGGCTTCAGGCACTTCATTCTACCCCATGTCACTCCCTTGGATTCTGCACCAGCCCCCTCCATTCAATCCATTCTCTGTTCAGCAGCCAGGGTGCTGTGCTGATTGTAAACTGCCCATCTAACCCTGTGGCCATCTGCCCATGCTAGAGGACCTTAAATGCCTTAACTTGGCACCCACGACCTTTCTTTCTCTCCTTTCTCACCATCCTCACCTCCTGCCTCTACCGCCATGCCACCTACCTTCCCAAAGAACTCACTTGTCACTCACCATGTGATTCCTTTGCTAGAGCATCTCCAAGGCAAAGTCTGCATCTCACACACCTCTGTACCTCCAGGGCCACCGGTGGTGCTCAGCAAATGCTGAGACAGCAATGAACATTTACTGAGCATTTTGTGTGTGCCAGATACGATGTCAAGCATTTTGCATGCATTTTGTCACATTTATCCTTCACAAGGACAAGTGGGAGTAGGTGCTTTAATCACTAATGTCTTAGCAATGAGGAAACGGAGGCACAGAAAGCTTAACTAAGTTGCTTCAGGTCATGTAGCTCACTTATTGTGGAGCAGAGATGAGAACCAAAGCTCAGACTCCATAATTTGTCCCTTGTTATTTTGTCCACATTGTTATTTTGTTTCCACAAAGCAATTCAGTGACCCAGGCCAACAAATACCATCTGTACCGTCATTTTCATGGGCCCATAGCATGGTATTGACGCAACGTAATTTACCCAACCAATCCTGTTATTAGAATATGTCCAATTGTCTGACTTTATTTTTTCAAGTGGTTAACCAGTTATCCCAGCACTGCTTATTAAATAAGTCCCAATTTTTTCCTACCTATTTGAAATGCCACTTTCATCATGCAATACATAGTGTTGGACACCCGACATATTTTCTTATCGGTTCATTTGCTCAATTGTGCCGGTTCACACGCTTTTGAAATACTCTATCTTTTGAGGCATTTTCATTCATTCATTCATTCACTAACTCATTTATTCAACAAACATGTACTGAGCAGCTCTCTGCACCAGGTGGAGTTCTAGAAACTGAGAGTGAACAGCTGGCAATGGACCAGTGGACAGCACAGCATCACCCTCTGGGTACCTCATTTTAACACCTGACCTTAGAAGTTCCTCTTGCCCTCGTTGATTTCATTTATTAAGATATTCTTAGTTATTCTTGCCTATTTATAACTCCCAATCAAATAGTGTTGCAAGTAAGAAAATGCATTTGAGATTTAATTAGAACTCTATTAAACATATGGATCAATCTTAATGGAATTGACAATTTTTAATCTTCTTTTTCATGAACACAGCAGCTGTTTCCAAACCGTCAATTCTTATTTTTGTGTTAAAGTTAGCCTCACACATTTATTGCTATGTTTGTTGCTAGATATTTTCTATTTTGGCTGCTATTGTGACTGTCATCTTTCTACCGTCATCTATTCTAGATAATTAATGCTGATACATGGGAAAGGCATAGATTTTTGATATTTGGTATTTCTTTCAAGTCAACATCTTACTGAATTCCCTGATTAATTGTAATAGTTCCTAGCTGATCTTTCAGACTCTTAGGTAAATGATCATATAATATGTGAAAAATAATTTTGCTCCCTTCTTTCTTATCGTTTTACCATTTATTTGTTTTTCCTTTTTGGTTGCATTGAGCAGGGAAAGAGTTCCAAGGTGTGAGGTTAAATGTGTAACCACCAGCTCTCCCAGGGAAAGGGCCCTGATGTGTAGAATTTGCCAATTTCTGTAGTGTAAATACTTGCACGACAGCAGATTTCAAGCTACCGACATAAAGTCACTGGACTTGGAGTTAGAAAGAAATGTGTCCCTTTGCCCTCATGAGCTGGAATGAGCCAACTCTAGCACACTGCTGAATGGGCTATGAGGACCATGAGGTGGTTTGTGGGGAAAAATATACTGGGGTCAAAAATAAGATTGGACATGCCATATATATATTCACTTCTGGCAGGTTACAATATACACGGGCACATCAAAGTTTCCAAGATATCCTAGAACATATTCCCCAAATTTATTTGACCAATAGAAAATTCTTGCAATATAGAACATTACCAAAGAATGGCTAACTCGCTTGATTCTACAACAGATTCATGGTCCCCAGCCTCAGATGGTTCATTGCCTAGCACAGTGGTTCTCAACTTTCCTA
This sequence comes from Loris lydekkerianus, assembly GCA_963574355.1. Taxonomy (NCBI): domain Eukaryota; kingdom Metazoa; phylum Chordata; class Mammalia; order Primates; family Lorisidae; genus Loris; species Loris lydekkerianus. The sequence continues at coordinate 44,284 of CAUYPK010106389.1, forward strand.
ATGCCACGGCCCTTTAATACAGTCCCTGTGGGTTGCGACCCACAGGTTAAGAACCGCTGGCCTGGCAGTTCTGTGTCTCCCTGGTCAGCTCTCTCTCTCATTCTCACTTTTGCCAGCTTCTGTGTCCTCAAACCTCTGTCCCCCATCCTTTCCCTGCCCTGTAGGTGATGTCACAGCTCCCTCCCGTTGACCCCTCGTGCTTCCTTCCATTGGCATCGATCCCCACTGCCTCCTCCACTCCTGGACCACACAGGGGAGCGGAACTCCCTCCTGCAAATCTAATCCCACGACGGTGCCAGTCCCCCAGCCCCTAGCCCTTCCACCTCTGCGATCCAAGGCCCACTGGCCACCCTTCCCGCTCTACTGGAGCCTTCTCATCGTCAAAACACATTGGAGTCTCTCCACTCCTAAAAAACAAGCAAACAAAAATAATTCCTCACCTTCAAACCCCCCCCCCCCCATCTCTCTATTCTCTGCTCTGCTCTTTCTTCCCACTGATACCTCGGTCCACTGCAGTCTGAGGGCTTCTCCTGCTTCTTACTGAAACAGCATCCAAAACGATGACCAGCGGTGTGCTGCGGCCAGATCCACTACGGCTTCCCAGCCCTCACTGTCCACAACTCCTCCCCACGGACACCTGCTGCCCAACACCACACTCTTGGGCTCTCTCCCCTCCCAGGTCTCAGGATCCCTCGCGGGTCCCACTGTCCTCTGCCTCCTGCTCCTTCCCAGGGAGGCAGGGTCTCCCAGTGCCACACTTGCTCTACACCCTGGACTCCCAGGTTTCACCAAGCCCAGAGCAGATATTTGGAAATGGCTCTCAGTGGACCTCTGGGGGAAATGATGATGACGACCATGGTGACCAGGACACTGGGATTGTCAGCCTGGATCAGTGAGATAATGGTTCTGGAACAAGAGGTGGCATGGCTCACCCCACACTGAGTTGCCGGGCTCTGCCCTGAGACTCTGGCTTGGTGGGAAAAGGTTCTTTGGGTGTGAACCAAGGGGAAACCACTCCATTGTTCTCCAACTCATCACCCAAGGTAACTGACACAGTCCCATTACCGCTGCACACAGGCCACACTAAGGGCTGATGTAGGAATCCTCTTCCGCCATATCAGAAATGACAGCCACGGGGAGCAATATAGAGGGGTTGCTGTAGGGTCAGAGCTGGTGACAGCAGCCCTGGACCTGGCCCCAGACCCGGGATTTGGCACTACAGGTGCAGACAGATGCCAGACTCAAGCTCCCTCCCAAACCAGCTTTGATAAGGACCCCACTGGGGAGTGTAGGGTGTGCAGCCTCTCTACTGAGTGGAGGCTCACAAATTCACCCTAAACACAATCCTAATCTTAGCCCCTGGCACTAACCCCTAACTCTAACCCCTATCCCTAACCCAACAGACTTCATTTCTATTGCTACTGACATTCCCAATTATTGATTGGTGGCCATAAGTGAATGAGCTGACCTCTCTGAAGCTCCATGGTCTGACCTGTGAATTGGGAAAACTGAGATTCGTGCATCTGGGCCAAAAGCTCTCTGCACAGGGCCCTTGTGCTGAAGCAGTTCAATGTGCAGTAGCCAGGAGGCGCCCCTCCTCCATGACTGGGGGGATTCTATGCTCAGAGATGGGGGAGGCAGGGCCCCTCCCTGGCAGTGTGGGAACTCTGCTGCTTCCCTGTCACGGGGACCTACCTATATTAAGAACATTAAATGGCAGCAGAGACGCTTTAACTGCTAATGTGCGGGTGAAAGGCAGGTGGGGCGCAGGTGTTCTGGGGGAAAGAGAGAGTCAGGATGTAGAAAAAGCAAGGAGGATGTGGGGCGGGGGAGTGGGGTGAGAAATGCATTAATTCAATTAACTGGGACCTGAGGAGCAAGAGGAAGCAGAAAGCTAGAGGAATGGGCAGGCCCCGTCAGTGGGACACTGGTGAACAGCCCAGAAAGGCCACAGGGTCTGGGGGCAGCTGGACTCCCCCAGGGTCAGAAAGAGACTGCTCCGGGCCTCGCTTCAAACCCCTGCAAAGATCTCCACCTGAAGAGAGGATGGGGTGGTGCAGGGAGCCTCCCAGAGAGCAGACTGTCTGCGAAGGTGCCTGTCAAAGCAAGGCCCTGTTGCTAAGGGAACCGCCTGGGAAGAGCCGAGCCTGGAGATGAAGTCACCCACCTCCCCGGCAGCCGGGGCTTCATCCCTGTCTGCTTTGCTGCCCTCCCCCAGCCAGGCTCTGGTCCCTGGAGGGCAGAGACCCTACTTCTTCTGATGTGCCCAGGTGGGGCTGCCCATTAATGGTTCTTGGCCCAGAGTGTGGACTGGGAAGCTGAGGCCCAGAGAAGGGAAGAGATTGTCCTGAAGATGTGGTATGATCAGAACCCAGTGCTTCCAACTGCCTTTCAGTGTGGGACACCACCCACCCCCCAAAGACCAGGATGTGCCCCCTGGTCAGCCTGGGGGCTCCAGTCCATGCCTTTGGCACACAGAGGGTCTGAGAATGCTGCCTTTGAGAAGGTTCCAGACGGGATCCACTGTGACCCTCTCCCAGGGTCAGAGAAGACACCAGACCCTGAGCGGATGTTTTCAGCTAATGGAGGGGCAGATAGAAGTGCAATCCTGGCTTCAATGCTACCTCTACCACTGTCTATGGGACACATGATGTAGCTTCTCTGATCTGTAAAATGGGAAGCAACACTCCCACCTCCCAGGACTGTGACAAGGACATAATGAGATGTGCAAAGTCTCACATATGGGACCCAGAACATAGTAGGTGCTCATTAAATGGCCTTATCATTGGTGCTAAGGGGTATAATGGGAAAGACTGACAAGTGTAAGGACAGTAACAGTGTGAAGGAGCTGGAGGATGATATGGGTGATACGCTTGTACCTTGGTTGTTTCATAATCACTGGTGAGAGCAGCAACCAGGTCCCCCCACATCAGTTGCTCCAGGACAGGCACCAAGTAGACAGCTGTTGTGTAAGGAAACACCCCCAAAACTCTGCTTACAGTCACTTAAAACAAGCCCTTTTGTCTTTCTTCCCATTTCTAGTGGTCAGCTGCTCAGTTCCTCTGGTTTCAGTGGGAGCCACACATGTTCACGGTCAGCTGAGGGTTGGCTGGGCAGTGCCGCTTCCCTTAACTTCATTCTCTCACACGTTTAGGGGTTGGCTGGGTGTAGGCTGATCTAGGATGTCCCCAGCTGGGACAACCAGGCTCTTCTCCAGCAGCCTGGCCTCCTCCACCAGCCAACCTGAGTTCATTCACACAAAAACGTGCAAGCCATAGCATTTGATGGCCCAAAGCCAGCCCAGAATCCAGGGTCAGGGAATGGGACCCTCCACCCTGGGAATACAGGCAGAGGTGAAGAATTTCACCCATCTTTGCAATCAGTTTGCCACAGTGATGATTAAGGACACAAGAACCAGACTCTAATTCTAACTTGCTAACCACCTGCTGCAGGACCTTGGGCCAGTTTCTTCCCCTCCCTGAGTCTCAGTTTCCTCATCTAAAAAATGGTGAAAGTGATTCCCCCTATAAGAGTTTTGTGATGATTTAAAGAAATCAAACATTTAAAGGGCCCAGCATCATGCCAGGGGCCCGGACAGTCCCAGCACACTGGGTTCCCTCCCTTTACCAAGGGTTGGCCAAGGAGGAGATATTGACAATTGGCTTTGTTCAGGGGAAAGTGGGGTGCCCAGCGGGGGTCTGACGCCTCCCACCCCCTCCCAGCCCTTCATCTTGCCCCCTCTGGAGCCCTCCTGCTGAGGACTCACAGCACCCGGGGCCTTAAGGATAGTTAAGTAGCAAACTATGTGTTCATAATAAAATTTGCCCGCTCCTCACAGACATCCAATTTGCTTACCATCCAAAGAAAAGAATTGGGTGCCTGCTTCCGAAATTGTTTTAATCTCTGCCACAGAATGCTTCTGGCAGAGTTTTTCAACTGGAAAATAGGAAATGAGTTAGAAACAATGGAGGAACGTGAATAATCTCACTTAAGATGTTTGATCTTGAGATGAGATGAAGTTGAAATCGATTTCCCGGTTCACAGCTAGACAGCAACAGTGGGAAGGGAGAGGGCTGGGGGAGGTGGACATCCAGGCGTCCTTGGGTTCCAGCTCTGGCCAGGACAAGGATTCACCCACCCACCTGGCCCAGGGAACCTCCCTGGTGCCTGCCAAACTCTGGCAAACCACATAGTGAGTGGGAGATGGCCCTGGCCCCTTCATCCCAAAGGTAGACAAGGCCAAAGATGGCAGGCCATTGGCAGTAGAACCCAGCGTGTGTTTATTCATCAGATACTAACTGTGTGCTTACTGTGTCCTGTGACTGGTCCTCGTCACTGGACCTCCAGCCCTGAATAAATCACGTTCCCCATCCTCAAGAAACTAGTCAGGAGCTAATGTTTTGGAGACCTACTATGTACAGGTGTGGGCTGCCTCCACAACCCCGCCCCCATGTCTTCCCTGGACCTGTGAGTCCAGGATTCTCGTGCTCTCTTTTCATGTGGGAAAATGGGCTCGGAGAGATGAGTATCTGACTCTTCCAAGGACAGGATCCAGATGTGACTTCAGAATTTGTGTCCTTTGCACAGAGGAGTGTACTGCCCAGGCAGGTGACACAGGCAGGGGCTGGGCAGGAGGGTGTAAAAGGCGGAGCCCAGGGAGCTGGAAGCAGGCTGGATCCTGGCAAGGCCGATTCCCTGCGGCACCTGCCCAGGCCGGCTCAGAGAAGTAGGCCTCAGTTGTAGCTTAAGGTTGCACCAGGCAGAGTGAAGGGCAGCCACACACACACATTTATACCAGCATATAAATACAACTAGACACACAAATGTGTGTGTACATGTGTGCACGTACATTTGCTCACACATGGTCTAAGAAGATGTAACTACCTTGGGAGGCAGGCACCGCATTGTTCCTGCTCACCACTTTGTCCCCAACACAGTTCCTGACTCAGAATGACGCAGGTGACCTCAGTTCCTGGGTGTGTGTGTAGACACAAGCACATGTGGTTTGTGCTCATGGTGGCTGACGCTGGGGAAGGTGGTTTTGTCTTTGCAACCCCCAGCAGGGGCTTCAGTGGAGGTGGAAGCTACTGAGGAGAGACCTGGAGGGTGGGCAGGGTCGTGGGGGGCTCGTGGCTCTCTGTCTCTGCCCTGCCAGCCTGGCTGGGCTTGGGGACTCAACACACCCAGAGTTCTCTGTCCAGCTTTCCTGCCCTCGAGTCTCCATGAGGTGACCCTAAACCTCCTCCCAGAATAGTCTCCCCCAGGGCCTGGCCTCTTGGGGTCCTGGGCTGGGGGTTTAATGCATTATTGATTTCCCCAAGAAGGGAAAGTGCTGCAGCCCTGGGTCCAGGTAGCTTATTTTGTGCATCGATGACATTCAGGTACTAGTGAAAAATTATACCAATTATTAAATCAGCCATTATTACTTCAAAGTGCAATCAGTTGTCACAGCGGAGAGAGCTTGCACTGCACGTTATTAGTCGGGCTGTGTGCACAGGGAAAGTGCTGAGAGGGGAAACTTTAACCAAAGGGCAAATGCATGAAATTTACTTAGAAATAGCGATTTATCACCCCTGGGTTTCCTACTGCTCAAATCCAGGCAGACACTTCCCTGGCAGGAGATAGGCTCAGCGGCCGCCCCTGCCTCCTGCAGCTCCCACCCTGACAGGAAATGAAAAATTGAGAAGTCGTTGTAACAGCTTAAAGATGCATTATCCTTTTTGATGTGCAATTTGAGCTTCATATCCAAAGGCAGATGAAATCACCAGCACCCACGCCAGGCAGAGGGGAGAGAGCCACCTTGCCGAGTGTGAGGAGGGGCTGGCATGGGTGCCACGCGGCCTGGCCGCACCTGGCCAGCCTGCCTCTCCACACCCCGAGGACACAGGGGGCCGGGATTGGGGTTCGGAAAGAAAGCCGCCATCTCAGGCTGGGGTGGGAGGGGGAGAAGGAAGAAAGAGATGTGGCATTAAGAGAGAAAAACACAAAGAGACAGAGACACCAGGCGGAAAGAGGGAGAAGGAGCCTCAGAGTGAAAGGGAATGAGACAGGGTGGCAGATACACAAAGAGAAACAGAGGGATGAGGCGCTCACTGAGGGAAGTGTGCATGTGCACACGTGCGCACCTGAGCGTGGGGGCATGAGCGGATGGGAGGACTGTGTGTGTTCACAAGGGGCTATGTGTGTATGAGTTTGCTGTGACTACGTCAGTGTATGGATGTGAGTGGGTGACATCGGTGACCTGCTGGCAGGGGAGGACCATCCAGCCCAGACACACACAGGAGGAAGCAGAGGCCCCAGGTGTCCAGTAGCACACAGGGCAGGGGGGCCCCAGAGCCACCCTACAGCCACCCCACCACTTGCCAGCTGCCCCGCCATGGCTTTGTGCCTGGTATGGCCTATTCCCACCAGACAGCCCCAGACTGTGGGCCGCCTACAGCTGAGGGTGGAGAGAAGGCCTCACCTAGCTGCCAACAGAAGGTCAAGAACAGACTGATGACTCAGAAACGCCTGGGTGACTCTGGCCTCCACTGCTGTGTGACCTTAAGCAAGGGATAGCATTTCTCTGAGCGTCTTTCCTTATTTGGCAACTAGGCCCACAGAATGTGAGGAGTGCTGAGACCTGGCGTGGGTCGTGCACTGGGGATGACGGGTCCATCACAGCCTCCCAGAGCTCCAGCCAACCTCAGAGGGCCTGGTTGCAAAGCAGCCACTGCCCAGAGGGACCTTGGAATGGACTCCTGTGCCCCTGTATGCCGGGTGACTAGAGGGCAAGACCTGAGACCCAGTCACCTCACAGGCTGCTCTATGCCCTCAAAACCAACTCTGTTGCTGAGGATACTGGGCGGCCCAGCAGGGGATCCACACAAGAGGATGTGAACCCTCACTTTGCACGTACCGAAGCCCAGTAGGATATGGGGGGGGGGGACGACAAAGAGCACTGGGGCTGGGCTGAAGGATCTGGGCAGCACCACCTGAGTGTGAACCCCATGAGAAAGCAGATATTTTTTCAGTCTTCCCCTCACTCATGTTTGCTGAATGAATAATTCATTTGCCTCTCTCAGGCTGACGGACCTTCGGCAAGATACTTCACCCCTCTGATTCTTCACTTTCTCATTAGCAAAAGAGCCCCTATGTCAGAGATCACTGCAAGGAGGTATGTGCAATCACCAGATAGGCAAGGAAGAAATTATACTGACAGTTTTTGATATTATTAATAAGAAAAAAAGAAAAGAAGAATATAGGTTAATGGTGTTATCCCCAGGTGATAGCGTTCAGGAATATTTTTCGCTTCTTCCTGTTCTTTTTTGCATTTGCTAAGTCTGATCTAGCTTTATAATCAGAGAAAATGAATTTATTTTATGATAAACAAGAAAGTCTTTCCTAAAGTTCCCTGGAGGGGGCAGATTCTCCCAGGAACCTCCTCATTTCTGCAAAGCCTGGTGACACCACACCTCACTTCTGTAGCCTGGGGGTAGAGAGTTTGCACCCCCAGCCTTGGGGCTATCTGGGGCATGCTTAGGGCCCCAAAGTCCCCAGTCTCATTTCCTCCAGCAGGTGGAGGGGGGCCCCAGGGCAGGGAGTGCAGAATGAGGGCTCACCTCCCTGCCAAGCAGACTTATAGTGCCTCTAAACCCTAGCTAGGACCCCGACACCACCAGGCAGAATGTCATGGGTCCCTTCCCTGCCATCCTGGGAGAATGGAAGCTCTTGGCCAAAGCAAACTGATGCACTTCAGCCAGGATCCACTAGCCTTTGCTGTATCCACCTCCCTTGTTCTTTTGGTACCATGCCAGGCATTCATGAACTCTCAAAGCAAATGCAGCAAAATTATCCCCCATTTTCCAGGTGAGAACACTGAGGGCCAGAGAGAAGACATGATTATAGTAAGGCAGAACACACTCCAGCCTGCCTGACTCCGGGCCTGTGCCTTTTCCATGACCATCTCACTGGTAACAGATGGTGGACGACTAATCAACTCCTATTGATTCCAACTTCTCCATCAAGGAGATCAATCCTTCCATTAGAAAGGGACAGGCGGACTTCGTTAGAGGGAATTGGAGATTCAGCTCAGTGAGGTGGTGGCAGCACAGTGGGCTCTGTCCGAGCTCTGGCCTCCTGATGGGCCCCTCCTGGGTCGTGGCTAGTGAACACCAGGAAGGAGAGGTTGGCCAAGGCTCTGGGATCCACAGGCTGTGGCACCTTGGAGGTGCCCTACACCTGGCCAGGGATAGAGGTGGATTCTGGACACCAGTTTCCAGTTCATCACAACCATGACAGGCTTCTAGCCTTGGGCATGTAGTTCATCTGTCAGCTGATCCAACCATCTAGCCATCCATCCACTTTTCCACCTTTTTAGCCATCTAACATTTCCCGGGTTCCTCCTCTGTGCCAAGCACTGTGCAAGGTGTCAGAGTTCCTAAGGGGACCTCAGGGTGTCCATGGTCCAGTTGCAGTGGGGTAGGGAAAGTGGGTTGCAATTTATCCTGTTTGACATTTTTATTAGAAAACTGGACCCCCCACAAGGGACTAGCAAATCTCTGAGCCAACGTTTAAGCTCAAAGCCACAAAATAATCCAGATTGAAACTTCTCCTGGAAGTTGGTCTTTCTCCTGTTGGAAGGCCCATCAGCTTCTATTATTTTTCTTCCCTTAGAATGGAAGTTTGATAAGGGCAGAAACCATGGCTGTAGTTCTTACCACTGCTCAATACGATGTCTTGAGATGGGGGTGGGTGGGTATGAGTGGATGGATGGATGGATTGGTGGATGGACAGATGGATGGATGAATGGATGGATGGATGAATGGATGTGTGGGTAGATGTATGAATGGATGGATGACAGATGGATGGATGGATGGATGGATGGATGGATAGATGGATGGATGGATGGATGGATGAGTAGATGGATGAGTAGGTGGATGAATGGATGGATGTATGTGTGAGTAGATGGGCAGATAAGTAGATGGGTGGATGGATGCATAGGTGGATGAGTGGATGGGTGGGTGGATAGGTGGGTGGAGGGGTGGAAGGGTGTATGGGTGGGTGGATGGATAAATGGATGGATGGATGGATGAATGGATGGATGGATGGATGGATGGATGGATGGATGGATGGATGTGTGAGTAGATGGGCAGATAAGTAGATGGGTGATGGATGGGTAGGTGGATGAGTGGATGGGTGGGTGGATAGGTGGGTGGAGGGATGAAAGGGTGGCTGGGTGGGTGGATGGATAAATGGATGGATGGATGAATGGATGGATGGATGGATGTGTGAGTAAATGGGCAGATAAGTAGATGGGTGGATGGATGGGTAGGTGGATGAGTGGATGGGTGGGTGGATAGGTGGGTGGAGGGATGGAAGGGTGGATGGGTGGATGGATGAATAAATGGATAGATGGATGGATGGATGGATGGATGGATGGATGGATGGATGGATGGACGGATGGACGGACGGACGGGTAAGTGGGTGGATGGTTGGGTGAGTGGATGGATGGATAAATGAGTGGAGGGATGGGTGGATGGATGGATGGGTTGAGAAGTAGATGGATGGGTAAATCAGTGGATGGATGGATGGGTTGAGAAGTAGATAGATGGGTGGATTAGTGGATGGATGGATGGGTTGAGAACTAGATGGATGGGTGGATTAGTGGATGGATGGATGGATTGAGAAGTAGATGGATGGGTGGATTGGTGGATGGATGCATGGGTGGGTGGGTGAATGGATCGATGGATGGCTGAAATGTTTGTGGCTTACATCTAAAAGAATTTAGAACCTTATCCCTTTCACATAGTTGTTTCTGCAGCAAGGATATCCCATTGTGATTTGTTCACTTTTAGTGAAGGGAGCTCACTACCCAGCCAGAAACCCACTCTACAGCTGGATGGGTTTCACTGGAAGGTCCCCACCTAGGCCAAGCCAGGACTGAGGAGTTACCTCCCACTGTTAAATTTAACCCTCCATGAAATAAGTTAAATCATATAATTGAAGGCAGCAACTCTTCTCATCCATGTGCAAAATCTCCATAGACTTCATCTGTGATCCTAAATACCTTTGCATCTGGGCGGCTCTGAGCTCACTGAGAATTGTCAAGATATTTCTTAAAGTGATACTCCCTGATGAGGAGACACTAGTTCAGAAATTATGGGGCCTATCACTTCCTTTATTTGAGATTCCATATTTCTATTAGGAAAGCCTGAGACCAGGCATTAAATGATCTAACATAGGTGGAATTGCTTAGTACTGTGTCTTTCCCAATGTTTTGCAAAATCATGCTGGGAGTTTCAAAAACTGTTCAGCTATTTTGGACCAAATAAACAAGGTTCAATGCCAAAGCAAGTATGAGTGGTCACTCATGCAGCAGAAATGATTATTAAGAAATGGGATGATGACGTGGAGATGGCCAGGGCGCATGTGGCTTGTATTAGGGATGAGACGGCTCTCTTCTCAAGGTGCGTCACACTTCAGACACATATTGAATTTGGATCCGCTTAAAACACCCTGGTCTTTGTCCCGTGAACCAGCCTCGCAGACTCAACCTGATGCTGCCCTTATGAAATTGTCAATGGAGGTCATCAGATTCAAACAGCCCTCACGTTAACAGTGCATCAACTGCACGCTCAGAATATAGCCCAGTGCTTCACTGACATCAGCTCTTGCTCAATTTCATCTCGATGCTGCTGAGCACACACACATGCCAGGCCATGTGCTAAGGATGGGGGTAACATGAATGAGACGGCCCTGGTTCCAACCCTCACAAAGCCCATGGTTCAGCTGAAGTTGGCAGAGGAAGGAGATGGGAGCTTTCTGCATCTCTCCCAGAGATGAGGAAGGGGGTCTCTGGAGCAAGTGCCAGACTGGGGCAAAGCCAGTGAGGCACCTAATTTATGGAGGCGCTAACCCACAGGAGTGTGCAGGTGCTCGGTCAGCACCAAAGGGTGAGAGCCTGCTTACATTTTGCACCTTAGACAGCTCACTCCCCTTACTGTAGTCCCAGCCCAGGGGTGAGGATGCTGCCTTAAGAAGAAGAAACTGGATCCCCTGGAGAGAGCCCAGGATGGAGGGACAGGAGTCCTGGGAGGGGTGTTTGTCTGGCTACAGTGGGGAAACAGGGATGAGTAGGTCAGGGGTAAAGAGGCAGTTCAGGGAGACGGTGGGCTGGACAGTGAGGGCAATCCCCTAGGCATTACATGGACACATGTCGCTCGGTCTTTCAGCAGCTAAAACTACCACTTATAATATGGCTTTATCAAGAGGGAGGGACATTTCTCCTGGGCTCCCTGGCGCTGCCCCTACCTCTCTATCCAGAAGAGACAGCCTGAGAGTTCCATCAGGCTCTGTGTGTGTGTGTGGGGGGGGGGGGGGGAGCTGCAGAGGGAGGCCCAGGACCCACAAAAGTAGAGGAAGGAGGGGAAGGGGGTATCTGACTCCCCAAGGCCCAGAAGGGATGTCCCTGGAAGGCCCCCGGGACCAGGGAAGGGGGCTCCCAATTACAACCTCAATCAGGCCTTGGAAGGCTGCTCTGCCAGCCGAGCAGGCAATTGCCTCTGGCACATGGAAAACTCCAGATCTATAACTTCCTGGAACATAATTAGCTGCTAACTTCAAAGATGCATTGGGGTTTGTGTAATAGGCACCAGGGCAGCTGAAGAACCGTGGAAACTGGGAGAAAAATGGGGCCGTCTGGCTTGGAAATGGAATGAGACAAAAGGGTTTCCATGCAGGGCTTCCTGCAACTGAGAAGCTAAGACTTGAGAAAAATAATAATTACGATGATAACTCCCTTTTATAGAGTGCTTCCCGGGTGCCAGGCGTGCGCTAAGTGCTTCATGTTTGAGCTCTTTGAGTGTTTACATATCTCCTCGATACAGGCATTATTATCTGAAATGACAAGCGACCGTACAGAGGTCACAGATGGAGCCAGGATTTGAACACACAACTGTCTCTGCTGCTCCATAGCCTCACGTCACTCCCACAGAGTGAGTATAAGGGACAGATGATTGAAAATTCCACCTGCTCCCTCTTTCCCTGACACTCCTCCAGTGCATTCTGACTGAGGTGGCAACCATACAGACAGCAAAGCAGAGAAATGATCAGACTTGGTGCCTTGCAGTGTCGGTCAGGGGGCTGTGTTAGCTGGGGCAGGTGACGCTTGCTGCTGTAACAAATGGACTCCCAAGCCGCAGTAGGCAACTCAACAGAGGCATACCTCCCACTTGGGTAAAGGGATAAAGTCCAACATGTGGGGGGTGGGGGTATTTGGCTCCACAGAGCCCCCCACATCTCCCACCTGTGGCTCTGCTGCCCCCTGTGACCTCACAGTTCTGTGCTAAAGGCTGCATGGATCAGTCCTGGAGTACCTCACTTCCAGTCACTCCCATCCCATGGCAGACTTAGTCTCCTGGCCATCTCTGCTGGGGAGGGACACTGGGAATGCAGGAGGGAAGGAAAATGGGCTTGTAAAGCCTGTCCCACCTCCCATCTACCTTCATCCATCCATTATCCATTCAAAACTAAATAAGATTGCTGTCTACTGAGCACCATGCTGTCTTTTGGATGGAACAGTGAGCAAAACAGACCATGACCTTCACCCCATACTCTAAATTTTAGAACCTGAGCAGTGATTTTCAACTGGTGTGCCATGGCATCTTAGGTGTGCTGTGAAAAATTTTTAAAGATCATCAATTAAATTAATTTTTAAAGAAGTTCAAAGCCCAGTAAGTGTATCCTTTTTTTTTACTCTTTTTTTTTTTTTTTTTAATCAACATAAGGTAAGTTTGCCATGAAAGTTTAACTGTGGGTTCAAGTGTGCCGTGAGATAAAAAAGGTCGAAAAAACACTAGCCTAGAGGAAAAGAGAAATATAAAAATAAAAAGCAACAAATTGTAATTATTCTTACCGAAAATATAACAAGATGTAATAAGTACTACTGGGAAGCACAGTGGGCCATGGTAGCATGTGGCACTGGGACCTGAGACATCCAGAAGGCTTCCCTGAAGAAGTGACTTCCATGCTGAGTCCTAAAGGATGAGAAAGCGTCAGTTGAGGGGTTGCATTAGAGTTTTCTAGGCAGAAGAAAGAGCTTGGGCAAAGGCCCTTAGCAGCCTCGTTCCCGCTCGCTGTGGGGTCACTGCCTAACCAGAACTGCCCGGCCATGAGTCTGTTAAGAGACGGCTCCCAACCCTGCCCCCAGGAAGGGCTCTTAGGATATGTGGGGCTCTCCCTGCAGCCTCCACACCTCAGCCCCCCTGGTGCCCTCACTCAACAGGAGGCCAGGCTGAGTCTCCCACAAGGACAGGACAGTACCCTGGACCAGCTCCACTCCTAACTCTACCCAGACTGCAGGCCTGTGGAGTTGGCATTCTGGCCTGTGTCCACCCAGAGACCCTCTTGGATCTGGACCTCAGGTCAGCCACAGCCTTCAACTCTAAAGATTTAAACCCCGTCCTGGAGACCAGGCCCTGCTGACTTGCCCTACTTTCTAAGCCCCGGCCACAGTGCCCCTTCACAGCCCCTTGGCTCAGCACCCCTCAGCCTACATCTCAACCGGGTGGTAGAGAAGGGGATACCTGACCAACACCTCCAGGGCCCTGGGGGCCCAGCCCTTCTCCCTTAAACACTCTGCATCAAATAGAATCATCTTGACAAGCCACTTGGAGTGGCAGAGACATTCCAAAAAATCATCTTGCTAAATTGAGCCCTGCTGGCCAGAGGGCCCTAGGCTTCTTGGAATACACGTTGAGTATGAGAACACGGTTGGGGAGAGAAACTGGGCAGAGCTGAATTGCTCTATCTCCTAGACTGGCTGAGAAACTGGAAGTTGACGGTTGGTGGGATCCGGGAAGACAAGCCCACCACACTGGCCGCCAGGAGAGGGAGGGGAGCACAGAATCCCGGGGCAGAGGAAGAGCTGAAGGCCTTGCAGTGTGCCGTGGAGAAGCCCTTCTGCTGAAGATCCTCTGGAAACGTTGGCTGGAGTTGTGTCTGGGAGTCCGCGGAGAGATGCTGAGGTCTGGGATCTGGGCGGCATGGGGCACAAAGCAGAGAAGGAACATGCGGGCACTGGTGCTAGAGAATGAAAGGCGGCCACACCTGGGCTGCCTGCCCATGGCAGTCCTTCAGACGCAGTGCCTGCCTGGACGCGGGCTGCCAGAGTACCCACTGTCATTCTGATGGGCTAACAGCGGGCAGACCTGCAAGCAGGGGCGGCAGGGCCGCCTCCCTATGCCCGAAGCCCTCATGTCTCTATGCTGACGGCTGCCTACCGCACCGGCAGTCCTCACCCTGCCTTTCCTTCTGCCTGTGAAAGCACACTTGGCCCAGGAAGCCAAGGTCTGAAGAGGTCAGGCACCCCTGAGACTTGAACCAGCCATGCATGGTGAGGGTCTCCACCGTTCCCTGAAGCTCCATGGCAGACTTTGCTCCAGGTGTCCACGATGGTGATCTGCTTGGCAGCTCATCCTCCATGGGTGGCAGGCCTGCCCCATCGCCCTTCCCCACTCTGCTGCTGCCACTTGGCATTTCCCCCCCAGGGGGCTGCTTGCTCTGAAATCCTTCTCTCAGGTCCTGCTGGTGGAAGAGCCCAAACCGAGACAGCGAGTCCTGACTGCAGCCTTCCTGACCCACGAGCTGTCTTTGGGATGGTCCTCTGATTGGAGGATCACCCATGGCCAGTGATTCCCACCAGGCAAGGTGTGAGTCCCCCGCAGACCAACAAGGTGCCCCAAAGACCATGTGAAAACACAGATGTGTCCCATCTGGTTTCACCTCAGCTCCCTCTCTGGGCCCAGACCTCGGGGCCTGGACATTTCTGCCAAGGAACGTCTGTCCTGCCGGCGGGCAGGACCCGCCCCCCCCCCCCAGCCCCATGCCAGGAAGTGGCTCCAACTTCGCTTTCTCACACAGGGCTCTCAGATGGAAGAAAAGCAGCTGTCGCTGAAGCCACGTCAATCTCAGCGGTAAAAGGTTTGGGCAAAAACATATTTTATTGTTCTTGCTGTCAGAAGCATAAAGATTTAAGGGGCATGTGACTCGGTAATTGCTGTGGACTTTTTTTCCTTGACAATAAACATAAAACTTAAAACTGTATTAAAATCATTTGACAATTTTTATGCTCAAAGAGCCCAGAATGAATAATGGGTTTTTTTGCATCTAAAATGCACTCTCTCGTCAACCTATAAAACTGTCAGAAATAAATTCATCAAAAGCAGATTATATAATTAAAAGTCGCTATTTGTGTCTCTGCCCGGTTGGGATTGGAGTTGTTTGTTTGTCTCTCTCTCTCTCTCTCTCTCACTTTAAATTTTTAATTTTTTTAAGTACTAGAGGAAGGCACCTTTAAGCTGGTCTGCTTTGGGGGAAATGATAAAATAAGGGCTTCCTTGGACAAACGCGCCTTTCCTGCTCCAGCCCCCCCCCACCCCCACCCCCCCACCCCCGTCCGTCCCAGCTAGAGCAGTCTCCCGGAGGTCCTGAGAGAAGTATTTCTTTTCCTGATGTGAGGATGAGACAGAGACGCCTGGTGTGCACCCATCTCCCACCCTCCCCTTCTGAGCTCTCTGGAGGGTTCCACCTCCCTGGCCCCTTGCTGTCAGGTGGGCCCACGTGTCTTGTCCTGCCCAGTGGGCTGTGAATGTAGGTGGTATGTGCTACTTCTGGGCAAGACATCAAAGTGCTGGTCTTATGCCCTCCAGCGCTTCCTTACTCTCCATGGTGCCCTGGGAGAAGTTCCCAAAGGTGCAGCCTGGATCGGCCAAGTGGAGCCTCCTGCAGCCTGGATCCCTGGCAACGGCATGGGGGACTTTGTCCTAGAGAGTCCCTCAGGTGTATTAAGCCACTGAGACTAGGAGGCCTGCTTGTTACTTCAGCATCACTGAGCCTTTACTGGCTGTTTCAAATGTAGGTTTTTTTATCATTCTGATGTGGTGCCCAGCAGACCAGAATAGGATTAGCATTGAAAAGACTGTAATACTCATAGACCCCAAGGGGTGAAGGGCACGCCATGTGACGGGAGTCCATGCCATGCCACAGGAGGCCGCATAATACCAGAAGAGGCCATACCAGAAAGCACCAGGCTCAGTAGGGAGCTCAAGGGGCAAGGAAATGCATGGGCAGGAGCATAGAGGTCTCCACAGAGAGGGCAAGCAGGCTTAGGACACACTAGTTGTTTGGAACCTGACCCTGCAGGAGGGTCAGAGCCTAGGGGAGTGGTTGGGTATCTGGGCTCTGGAAGGGTGAGTTTGCATTTGGAAGGTGCTAGTTTGGGGCCAGTTGTTGACAATTGGTAAGAATGAGTTAACTCCTCCCCTGGAAGGGGAAGTCCCTCTGTTGGCAGCAAGGCTCCAAAATATTTGAAATAAAAGGTGTGGTCAATACACTGACTGATACAGGACATCTGTGTAGTGTTCTGGCAGGGAACAGTCTAGATGCCAGCTCATGAGCCAAGGGAGCCAGAGAAGAGGAGGCTAGTGTGGGTGGATGTGTGGAGGTAGGGAGGTAGGAGGGAAGTTTGGGGTGGTGATGAAAGCAGAACCTGGAGCTCAGGGGCCCAGTGTGACAGAAGGGGTGCAGTCAGCAAGGACCCAGGGGTGGAGCCTAGGGGCCCCAGTCTGGCTTTGACCTTTATCTGAGAAGCTGTGAGGCCATGACCTCAGACTCTGCCCTGAGGGAGGAACTCAGAAGGAAAAAGTTGGCAGAAAGATGGCGCACACAGAGGAACATGGAGATCTCTTTTTCAAGCCAGGGTCTGCCCACCCTGGGACCTCAGAGGTGTGGACGCTTCCCACCAAGTGACCAGTTGTCTAGATGGGCCTCATGGACTCCAGAGCTCCTCGGGAGTTCCAGAATTGACTGACCCATTCCTGGGCCAGGAAGCCCTGGGAGACCCCCTGGGCCAGCAGCCCCCATCAGGCCCCATGCCATTGCCTCCTGTCTTTGGATGCTAATTTAAGAGTCCCACCCAGAGGGCTCCCAGTAGTTGTTGGGATCCTGAGCTGGCCAGGCCTAGGGGCATCCAGCATGAAAAAGGATCAGGGACTCAGAGCTGAGAAGGTTAGAAGGAGCAAAGGACAGCAGAGGCAGGCAGGAAGGGCTGAGCTACTAACTTCTGTGAACCTTGCCTGTGCCAGAGACTTCACTCTTGCTGCCCCATGGAACAGAGAATCTTAGCCTCATTTCATGAATGAGAAAATAGAGGCTTGGAGAAACTCAGCAAGTGGAGCAGATTGTCCAAAATAATACCTGGGTGAACAGTGTGTGTCTGAAAAGCAAAATAGCTACGGCTCCTCAGGCTGGAGGGATGTTTTGCCCCAGGTGAGTCAGAGAAGTAGGAAGATAGGGGTTTAATCTCAAGTTGGGGCAGAGGAGATAGGCCGAGTAGGACCCTCTCCAAATTCAGAGGGTTCCCAGATGGTGCTGCCATCCCCTTCAAGAATGGGATGTTTCTGTAAGCTTTTCTTACCAAGCTAAAGAAGAATCCTTTTATTTTTATTTTGCCAAGAGAGGCTTTTCTACAAAATGGATGCTGAATATTATCAAATGACTTTTTATCATTCATGGTTTTTCCCTTTTGGCCTATTAATATGATGAATTATATTAATAGAGTTCCTAAAATAGAACTGTCCTTGCTTCCCAATAATATACCCTACCTGGTCATTGTGGAGTATTCATTTAACATATTGCTAGATTCAATTTGCTAATATTTTATTTAAGATGTTTGCATCTATATTTGCAAATGAGATTAGCCTGCGGCCTTCTTTTTTGTGCAATCTTTTGTCGGGTTTATTTAGCTTTGTAAATGATTTGGAAGGCCTTCTAGTTCTAGAAGTAATGTGGATCAGATATTCCCAAAATCTTCCTGCTACAAACACCTACAAATTCTCAATATGATGTTACAAATACTTGAATTTACAGGAAAGTAGAGAAAATTTCCAGGAGCAGGAAACAAGGCAAGGACTAAAAACCAAAGAGGAAAGCACATGAGCTGTCATCGCAGCTATGCACAAAGGGGTGACAGGACAGCTTTGCCCACACAGGGATGGAGAGGAGGGTCTGGGTGTGGGTTAGGTGAGAAGCTAAACCTGACATCTCTGGGGATTGTGCTGTCAAGGATAGACTTGGGAAAAAAAAAAAAAAAAAAGCTTGTATTTTGGTATAAAAAGAAAGAGAAGAAATAAAGAGAATGGGAGTTGAGGACAGAATGATTGAGAATTATCCAGAATTGATTTAAAATATTTACAACTCACCAATAAACACACAATTCACTAATCATTAGGGAAATGCAAATCAAAACCACAATGAGCAACCATTTATACCCATTCAGATGGTGATTAAGAAACAAAAGAAAATTCCTAACATTGTCAAGTACAGGTATGCAGAGAAACCAGAACCTGGTACCCCTGGGGGAGATTCAACATGTTTTAGCTGCTTTGGAAAATAGTATGGCTGTTCCTCAAAACAGTAGTGATAGAGCTATCGTATGATCTAGTAATCTCACTTCTGTAGATATACCCAAAACAATTGAAAACATGATCTCCATTGTGGCATATACACAATGGACTGTCATTTAGCCTTAAAAAGAAAGACTTTTACTTTTCATTTATTTTATGGTATTATTATTTTTAACCAAAACAAGGTCTCGCTCTGCCACACAAGCTGGAGTGCAGTGATCATAGCTCACTACAACCTTGAAATCTTGGACTTAAGCAATCCTGCCTCAGCCTCCCTATAGCCGAGACTTTAGGCTTGTGCTACCATGCCCACCTAAAGGAAAGGCCTTTTAATGCCTGAAAGAGGGGAATTCTGACACATTCTACAACATGGGTGACCCATGAGGGCATTATGCTAATAAAATAAGCCAGGTACAATAGTACAATTACTGCATGATTCCATTTATATGAAGTATCAAATGTAGTCAAATTCATAGAGATTAAATGGAAATTAAATGGTAGCTTTCAGAGGCTGAGGGACGGGAGGAATGGAAGTTATTATTTAATAGGTACAGAGTCTCAAAGAATTCTGGAGATACATGGTGGTGATGGTCGCATAACAGTGTAACTGTATTTAATGCCATAGAACTGTACACTTCAAAATAATTAAGATAATAAATTTTATGTTATGTATACTTTATCACAATTTGAAGCAATAATAAAAAAATTTTTAAGTATTCCCAACTCAAGTCTAATGTGTCCTGAGAAGAGTAAAGGAAAATAAATTCATATCGTGACATACCACAATAAAGTTGTAGGAAAGCAAAGCAAAGTTCTTTAAAAATAATAAGGAAGAAAAGAAAGATCAATAGAGAATGGAAATTAGACTGACAGCAGACTTCTGGCAACAGTACAAGCCAGAAGACAATGGAATCATGTTTACCATGTGGTAAGGGCCAATGACTGTCAACGTAGAATCCTACATAGCCAGACTATCACTCAAGAATAAGAAAAAAAAAAAAATATATATATATATATATAGTTCTCAGACTGATTCTGAAAGAACTACTAAAGGATGTATTTCAAGTAGAATTAAATTTAACACAGAAAAAATAAGATACAAGAGCAATGATGAACAAAGACGTGTTTAAACAAGATTTGGGCTACACAAATCAATAATAATGATGGATTGTGGAAGGATAAAAATAATACTGGACTGAAATACTCTGTCAGTATACTATGTGAGCCTAGAGAGGGTATTCAGAGTTACGATGTTTAAGGTTTTGAAGGGTGAGGGTCATTACAATTGATTAGCCTTAATACCGTATTTTTTATCTATTTTCTTTCTAGATTATACCATTATCCAACAAAAATAATAAGGGCTCCTTAAAGAAATGATGACTATTGTACTGGGGGAGAAAATATATAACATGAGCCTGAAGCATCTTATAGGGCCAGAAATTATGAAAGCGTAGACTGTGCGCACACAGGGGACAGGGACATGTGGAAGGGACACAGGGGCCGGATGAATAAGCTCCCTGGGCCCCATGTTGAAAATTTTTGAGCAAGACAATAAATGAAGGAGTAGTAGATTCTGACTCAAAGTATAAAATACCCATGAATTCATTCTGATATTGAACAAATGATTGAATTAATAAACAAACAGGGGAGAAGAGACAAATCCCCAGGTAGAAGATTTCCAAATCATGGATGTAGATGATCTGCCCTTAAAGAGAAGCGTAATTTCTTTATGTAAGAAGTGTAACTTCCCACGCCTTAAATGTGAGCTGTGCTGAGTGACTTCCTTCCAAAAGGCAGAGTATGGGAAATGGGGGGAAAGTAACTTCACAGAGCAGAAATAGGACAAACATTCCCTCAGACAGGTGATCAAGGTGACACCAACAGGCGTGTCACGTGCATAGTATGTACCTTTAACACGGGTGACACAAAAGTGACACATGACCCCTGTGGTCTTCCTCCTGAAAACTCGTAACCTCAGTCTGATCATGGAAAAAAGGAAAACACCAGACAAATCCCAACTGAGGGATAGTAAAAAAACAAAAACAAAAACTGACCAGTATGCCTTAAAACTGTCATCGAAAACAAGAAAAATCTGAGAAACTATCCCTGCCAAGAGGAGTCTGAGGAGACATAAATGTAAAGCTGTCTCCTGAATGAGATCCTGGCGCAGGAAAAGCACATTATGTAAATTCTAAGGAAATATGAATAAAATATATACTTCAGGTAATGATAATGGATCTATATTGGTTCATTAATTGTGACAAAAGAACTACATCAATGGGAAAACTGAGTGGGGTATATGAAAACCTCTGTTCTATCTTCACGATTTTCCTGTAAATCTAAAATTATTCTAAAATTAAAGGTGTATTTAAAAAGTTTTCAAGGTAAGCACTAGAAATAGAATGTAGCAGGAAGAAATGGAATATAAATTTAACCACTCCCAAAGAAGATAGGAAAAGAAACAAATGAAAAGAAAGCATGATAAACCAGACAGGGTGGCTAATGCCTATAATCCTAGCACACAAGGAGGCTGAGAGGGGAGGACTAATTGATGCCAGGAGTTTGAGACCAGCTTGAGCACAAGTAAGACCCCATCTCTACAAAAGAATAGTAAAATTAGCCAGGCATCCTGGAATGCACCTGTAGTTCCAGCTACTTGGAAGACAGAGGCAGGAAGATCACTTGAGCCCAGGAGTGTGACGTTGCTATGATGATGCCACTGCACTCTAGCCCTGGGCACAGAGTGAGACCTTAACTCAAAAGAAAAAAAAAAAAGCACAGGAAACTAATAATGATCTAGTAGACTTAATACTGAACTGAACTTGACTGATCTAAAAATTAAGCGTTCAGGCCAGGCATGGTGGCTCATGACTATAATCCCAGCACTCTGGGAGGCTGAGGCAGGTGAATTGCTTGAGCTCAGGAGTTCAAGACCAGTCTGAGCAAGCAGGAGACCCCATCTCTAAAAAAAGAATAGCTGGGCTTTGTGGCAGATGCCTATAGTCCCAGCTACTCGGGAGGCTGACACAAGAGAATCACTTGTGCCCAGGCAAGAGTTTGAGGTTGCTGTGAGCTATGATGCTATAGCACTCAACCCCAGGGTGACTGAGTGAGACTCTGTCTCCAATAAATAAATAAATAAATAAATAAATAAATAAATATAAATAAATCAGATGTGCAGACTGAATTTTAAAAATCAAAATCCAGTTGTTTGTGGATGAAAATATTGAAAAGAATATTATCCAAAGCAAATACTAGCCAAAGAAAAGTTGGGGTGACTGCATTAATATCAAGGGGGGAAAACATACTACTCTAAGGTAAAAATCATCATTAGCTACAAAGAGTATCATAAATGATAAAAGAAACACCTCACCTATAATATGTAACTGTTATTTTCTAACACCATAGTCTCATGAAATATGTGAAACAAAAATGTACTAGATTCTTTTAAAAATTGACAAATCCACTATTATAATGAAAAATTTTAAATAGTCTTGATCAGTAATCAAGAGAGAAAAAAATTTGGAGAAGATATCGAAGATTTGAGGAAGACAATTAACATGCTCGATATAACCAACACAGAATTCTGCAACAAGTAATTAAAGAAAACCTATTCTTTTCAAGTATATGTTTGCAAGAATTGACAGATACATGGTTGAAAAGCAAATTTCAACAAATTTCAAAGAGTCTTTAGCATACAGATCATTTCTTCTGACCATAATGCAGTTAAATTAGAATTAATAAAAATATAAACAATTAAATTTCATGATATTGCATAGTTGTAAATAACTTATGATGGATAATTCAAATATTACACATCAAAACTTAGGGGATGTAGCCAGAGTAGTACTCAGAGGACATTTATACTGGACAGGAAGAGAGACTGAAAGTTAATAAGCTATGAACCCAATCAAGAAATTAGAAAAAGAGCAGCAGACTAATTCAAAGAAAGAAAAATGGTAGAAACAATAAAGAAAAGAGCAGAAAATGAATTTAAAGGGCAGCGCCTGTGGCTCAGTGTGTAGGGCGCTGGCCCCATATACTGAGGGTGGCAGGTTGGAACCCGGCCCCAGCCAAACTGCAACTAAAAATGGCCAGGTGTTGTGGTGGGCGCCTGTAGTCCCAGCTACTCTGGAGGCCGAGACAAGAGAATCACTTAAGCCTAAGAGTTGCAGGTTGCTGTGAGCTGTGATGCCATGACACTCTACCGAGGGTGACAAAATGAGACTCTGTCTCTAAAAAAAAAAAAGAAAGAAAGAAAATTAATTTAAAACCTAACAACGATAAAATCATCAGAAACCAAAGGCTAGTTAAGAAAAAGAGAAGGCATAAATAAATGATAACAGGAATTAATGAAGGAAAGAAACAGCAAAAGTGGTAATTTTCACAATCACCACAGTGTTTTAAATATCTTCATGCCAATAAAATTGAAAATCTGGTCCAAAATGGCTAGAATGTGCAACTTGGAATGTGCAACTAACCAAAATTGTCTTAAGAAGAATTAGAAACTTATTTAACCCCTTCTCCACCCCCAAAAAACACACCAGGCAAGATGCTAATAGTCAACTTCTACCAAACAGTCAATGAACAGATAGTCCCAGTTGTTACTAGTCAGGGTTCTCCAGAAAAACTGAACCAATGAAATAAGAGAGAGAGTGTGTGTGGGTGTGCAGATGTGTGTGAAACTTTATAGAAACGGTTCCAAAGATTGATGAAAGACTCAAAACACTCTACATAAATAAAAAGATATGTCATTTTATACTTAGATAAACTCAGTATCATACAGTTCTCCCAAATTGATGTATGGATCCAGTATAACGCTAATCAAAATCCCAACCGAGTTTTTCACGGAGTTTATACACTAACACACTAGTACCCAGAATATCTAAGGAACCCACACAAATCCACAACATGAATTGGGAAGCTTTCTGGCTCTGTTATACGCTGGTAGAAATGAAATGGCTCAGAAATTACCTCTTTGGTCATTTAAAAAAAATACTGTACAAAATCAATTGGGCCAAGTGATTTTAAACTATTTTCTAAACTTCTGCCTTGGCTGTTATTTGTATATCGTGTTTTATTACTTTGCATTTTCCTAGAAAATTATTCATTTTGAGATTTTTAAAATGTATTTATTTAACATTTGTTCATAATTTGAAAATTATATCATTGTGGTGTTGACTGCTTTCTCATCTATAACATTGCCTTCTGTTTTACATTTATTTTTATTTATCTTGCCAGCAGACTGTTTTTTCTATAGATGATTCTAAAGAAGCAGCATTTGGATTTTAAATAATCTCTGCTTTTAAATTTTTTATATCATTAATTTCAGCTATTGCTGTGGTTTGAATGTGTCCTCCTCAAAGTTCATGTGTTGGAAACTTAGTCTCAATGCAACATTGCTGAGCAGTGGAAACTTTCAGAGGTGATTAGGTCATGAGGGCTCTGCCATCCTGAACTGATTAACGCTGTTATCACGGAAGTAGATTACTTACCACGTGAGTTGGGCTCCCTTTCTCTCCCCCACCTGCACAGTCTCTTGCCACCCCACTTTCTGCAATGGGTGACCAGTAAGCAGGCCCTCACCAGATACAGGCTCCTCAAACTTGAACTTCCCAGCCTCCAGAACTGTAAGAAATAATGACAAATCTCTGTTCTTTATAAACTACCCAGCCTCAGGTATTCTATTACAGCAGCACAAAACGGACTAAGACAGCTATTATCTTTATTAATTTCTTTCTTCTGTGTTCTATCTTGCTCTTTTTTCAGTTTCTTGCATTAGATGCTTAGCTCATTTATTTTCATTCTTGCTCACTTAATAACAAAAGCAATTAAAGCTGTGAATTATCCTGTGAGTACAGGAATAGCTGCATCCCGTAAGTATTAATGTGTAGTTTTGTCATTGTCTTATTTGCTAAATATTCTGCAACCTCAGTCTGGTTTTCTATCTCACAAAATAATTATTTAGCTGAGCAATTTTTCACGTGTAAGAAGATATTTGTCTTATTCTCTTTGTAATTAATCTCTAGTTTCATTGCATTGAGGTCAGAAAAAAATGCAGCCTGTACGATTTCTCCATTTGGGGAAATACTGTGTCTTCCTTTTGGCTTCATTAATGATCAACTTTTTTTAAAAAATGTTTCATGGACTTCGAAAGCAATATGAATTTCTTGTCATAGCAAAAACCTCCACGATACAGTCACAAAAAATAAGTTTACACATAATACTAATTGCAGCCCATATTCCTATTAATTTATTTGCTATGTATTTGAGAAGCGAAATATTGAGAGCAGTTTGATGACGTCTCCCACCGTGGCTGTGGTTGAGTCAGTATAATAATATCATACATTTCTCTACCACACATTTCTACTTGAGTAGGCACTTTGGACTTATACTAAATTTCTGTACATATGGGCTCTAATTCTGGGATTTGTTTTCTCATCTCCTGGCCTGTTTGTCTCTTTGCCTTGTTTTTAGTAATGGAGGAATTTAAACACAATAGGATTAATACCTTTTCACGGTAAATATTTTTCAGTATTTGTGGTGACTCTTACTTGTGTTTTTTCACAGAAGTTTTAGAATCAGTTGTCCAGTTTTTCTTTTTATGAAAAGCATATTGACCCTTTGAGATTGTATTAAATTTATGAATTATCTGGAGAAGAAATGTGATCGTGATACTGAGTCTTCCTCCCTAAGAGCTCTGTCTTCTCTACTCACTCAGGCCTTCTTCAGATCCTCCAGACACGCTTAGGTTTTGTCTTACAAGTTATCCAAAGTTTCTGATAAACTTATTCCTAGAAATCTTTCTGCTATTATAAATGAGGTCTTGTCTGCTATATATCGTCTAACTGTTGCTTTTACATACAAAAACTGTTAACTTCCATGTATTAATTTGCATCCCACTACCTTGTTGAATTATCCTGCTATTTATTGTAGTTTAAAATTTGATTCTCCTGTGTTTTGGGGGGATATTTGACCATATTATCAGCAAATAATGTTTTCTGAGTTCCATTTCTAATTTTTTATTCCTTTAAATTCTTTCTTTTGGCTAGTACCTTCAGCTCAATGCATAATAATAGTGCGATAGGAGATAGTCTGGTCTTGCTCCCGATTTTGGTGGGGAAACTAGACATTGACTTTTGTGCCAAGAAATATGTTCCATCATGTTAGGGAAGAATCCACTCCACCTATCTTATTTTATTCTGTGTTCCATTGAAAACAAATGTTGATTTTTTTTAAATGTCTTTTTGATGTCTGTGAAGAAGATAATGTAAGTTTCCTACTTAGATATATTAATACAATGAATAGTATTAGTGTAGTCCCTAATGTTGAACACTTTGTACATTCATGAAATAAACCTCATTTGGAAATGGTGTGTTTTTCTTTTAACGTGCTGTAGATCAACTTTACTTTTTTTTTTTTTTTTTTTTGCCAGGGCTGAGTTTGAACCTACCACCTCTGGCCGGTGCCCTACTCCTTTGAGCCACAGGCTCTGCCCAACTTTACTCAAGTTTTATTTGGGATTACTTTGCATTGCTTTTCATCAGTAACTATGCTTTCTCTTTTGTTCGCTCTTTCTTGCATTTGGATATCAATGTTCTCCTCACTTTATTAAAAGAACTGGACATATTTCCCCCCCTCCCCTTCTAAAGCTTAAACATTTTAAGTGACATTGGAATTTTCTGCTCATTAGAGTCTTGGTAGAATTTCCCTGTGAGACAATCTGGGCCTGATGCTTTGAGAAGAGATTGCTCTTTAGTTACTTTAGACACATTTCCAAATAGAAATGTTCAGATTTTCTATCTCTTCCTTAATCAGGTTTGGTCATTTATAGTTTGAAAAAAAAAAATTGTCAAATTCTTCAAGGTGTTTAAATGTATTTACATAAAGTTGAGCAAAGCGGTGTCACCATTCTTTACTTTCTTCTCTTCCCGTGGTTATTTTTCCTTCATAATGTCTTTCTTGTTGTCTTAATTAGGTTATCATGTGGTTTATATGTTTTATTGGTTTTCTCACGCAGTTAGTTCTGTTTTTCTGCTTATTAACTCATAATTTCTTCTCTCATCTTCATCACTTTCTTGCTTCTGCCCTGCTTTGTTTTGTTTCGTGTTCTTTTTCTAACTTCTGAGATCAGATGTTTCACTCATTTTCCTCTATCAATCTTTAGGGCTTTTCCTCTGAGCATTACTTCCTCTGAGTATTTAACTATTTCCCATAGATTCTGATATACAGTTTACTGTCTTTATTTTTCTAGATTTTCTGCAGTTTGCTTATATTTCCTCTGACCTAAGTGCCAATTTATTTGGAGTTTGAGAAATTTCTAGGTAGTAGAAAATTACTGATTTTTGTTTGTGTTTGTGCTTTTGTCTTGTTTATCTTTAATATTGAGTTTTAGTGCATTGGGGTAAGAGTTCTCCAATAACCATATTCCTCTTCTCCATAATTTGAAGCTGAGCACATGGCTTCTCAGAATAAAAACCATATTTCTCAGCCTCCCTTGCAGCTAGGGGTAGTCATGTGACTACACTCTGGTCAATAGGATGTGAATGCTAATGTTTAGAAACTCTGGGGGGTGATTTTAAAGGAGAAGGGGACATGTCCTTTTATTGTTATTCAATTCTGTTGCTTTTAACAATAATCCTTGCAAAGTAAACACCCTAAGAATGGCTGAGCAACAGGATGGAAGGAGTCTGTGTTCTTCATATTTCCAAGCACTTGGAAACCTACAGAACAGAGTTCATGCACAAACTTTGAATCACATACTTTTGTACTATTATATGAAAGAGAAATGTTTTTTCATCACTTTAGCCACTGTTATTTTGGGC
Source organism: Loris lydekkerianus (assembly GCA_963574355.1). Taxonomy (NCBI): domain Eukaryota; kingdom Metazoa; phylum Chordata; class Mammalia; order Primates; family Lorisidae; genus Loris; species Loris lydekkerianus. The sequence goes on from CAUYPK010106389.1 coordinate 71,552, forward strand.
CTCTGTACAGCCAAATCTATTCTATAATTAATTATAGTTGGCAATAAGTTTTTTTCCTGCCTGGGTATATATATAATTTCCCCCCTTAGTCCTTGATATCCAATTATTTCACCTAATTATAGGTCCCTTCATTAACTTTATCTATATGTTCAAAAGGAAATTTTATTTTATTATTTGTTGGCTATTGCTTATTTTTTTCTGTTTATGGGATCTTTTTTCGATGTATCTTTTCACTAGCATCTATCCTATATTCCTTTCTTATGAATTATGGCAAGATGTCTTGAGATCCATCTTTCAAATGACTCCATTTCATTTCTCTGCAGTCTTCAATCTGCTGTTTCCTGCCTCCATTGCCTCTGAGATGTAGCAATTGCACTTTTAAGCTAGAAGCAGTGTTTTCCAATCCCAGAACCCATGTCCCCTTGCATCTCAGTGGGCACAACTTGAAGATTTTTCTAAAGGTGTTTGCTGTCCTTGGTGGGAATTCATCTCAGTGGGAACTTTGCCTTGAATCTGGATGAACCCCTACTCCTGATGTGGCCTGGGGCTTTCCTCCATTTGCTCATCCTCACAATGACCCTTAGTCCATCCCTGAGGGTGGAGATAAGAACCCTGTGCTAACCTTCCAGCCCCACGACTAGATGAGGGAAGCATTGGGGGGTTTTGCTATTTCTGAATATCATTATGTAAGAGGAATGAGAGGTGATGCCCGAAGCTGGCACACTATGGGAATGTCAGTGCTCAGAGAGTGACCCTGATTTCTGAAGGCAGGTGCAGCTCTAAGGTGTCTGGGTGTCACCCTCCCTCTCTACCTGGTGCTGCCAACCACACCTCGACCCAGCCGAGTTACAGCCCTCTCCCCTGCTGAGCTGGCCCCTGCTGCCCCACTGCCCGCCTCACCTTCAGGCTCTGCTTCTCCGTGCTTTGGAGGCTATGGCATCTAACAGGGCTCCCTGTGCTTAGGGAGGCCTCCTGGTTAACATGGGCTCAGGAGTTGAATGGACCTGGCTCAAGTCCGAGCTCAGCCGCTTGTCAGCCTAGTTGCTATGAACAAATGATAGATTCCTGGGCAGCAGCTTCCTCTTGTACAAAGCAGGGTCAGGACAGCCCTCGTCCCAGTGCCGTGAGATGAGGTTGCTGTGGGACAGTGCATTTGACTTTCTCAGCCCAGAGTCTCACACGCAGTAGCTGTGGGATCCCAGGCAGCCTAATTCCTCCAGTGAGCCTTCTTCTTCTCACATAGCATGTCCCGGCACCCAGGCAGCTTCTTTCAGCCTTGGCAGAAATTCTCTCACTTTCTAATGACAGGAAAACAAAAGGTTCAACCTACCATCATCTTCTGCATTCTGGCTTGGGCCAATCCTCCTGAATCACAGGACTTGGCTTCCTGTCTACCCAGAACACCCCGGGCTGCCCAGGTCAAGACCACACAGCTCAGGGGAGAGAGTCCTGCCTTGCAGCCCTGGCCCACAGCACCCCACCCATGAGCCACCCCTGCCCTCCTTCCTCACTCCCCAGCCAAGCAGGGAACTGGAACAATGTACACTTGGCCGTCAGGATTTTGCTTCACAGGCCAGGGAGATATTTTGGAGAGAGGCTGAGCAAAGCCGTGATGGGCAAAGACTTAATCCACCACTTTCCTTGGGTAGTAGCACTGGGTAAGACGGTAAAGAGACATGGGGCAAAGAGAGATTAGACCCAGGACAAGTAGCCCAGATGGAAGACAACATCAACAACAACCAAAACCCAGTATTTGCTGTGAGTGTGCTGTGTCCTAAGCCTTTTATGCTTAGAACAATCCTGTGAGATAGGAACATTTATTATGCCCATTTTACAGATGAAGGAGCTGAGAGTCTAAGAGAATTGCTTTGTCCAAATTCACACAGCTGGCGAGCGGCTGATCTGGGACGTTCTCCCTAAGCCTGTCGATTCCCAAGCCCACATGGGCAGACATTACCTTTGGCCATCTCCCATTCTCATAATGAACCTGGGCTGACTGCTTCTCCTAAATTCACACCAGAGATCTGTGAGACACCGAGAAGCCCAGGCCCCTGGGACTGGTGGGTGCTCATTACCCTCCAGCCCACAGCCTCCTCTAGCTCCCTCCTTCCCTCCAAAACCAAAACTGGATGCCGGACCACCTACCCTCTCTTCTGGGTCCTTTCACTCTGACCTCAGCTGCCAGGACCACTGTCCAGGAGCCGGAGCGCACACCAGGGGCTTTTCTGGTAACATTTGATGTGGCTTTTAATTATTGGGAAGTGACTATTGGTTTACACAGCAATATTTATCCAGCAAATTGCTAATTAATGCACTGAAAAATGCCAAGTAGTGGCAAATATTTGCTTTTATTTGCACTACCAAAATATTTTTATTTTTGGTGAAGCACAGCATGGATGAGAAGGCACTAGAATGTTTAAACAGGGAGTGTGAAGTGCAGGCTGCATATTAAGCAGGGAAGAGGGCTGCCGGGCTCTGCAGCTAGGGCTCTGGGGGTCTTCTGCGGGCTGGAGGGCACTCCTAGCCAACCCCAAGAGCAGCACCCAGCCCTAGGGACAGAAAGAGCAAGCCCCAGACAAGGACGTCCTCACCAGAATTCTTCAGTCCCCTCCTCCTCCCACCACCGTCAGCACCTCTGTCCCCGCCACCGCCACCCTCTCCATCACCATCCTTTCCCTCCTTCCTTCATTCCGTCCCCACACTGAGTGTGTCTCTGCTGCCCGGAAGGACGTCCCCTTGGCTCATGGAGCTTGCCCTGGATTTGGACACCCAGCAAGGAAACAAATAAATAAACAAGCAGATTTCAGAGGCTGATGAGTGCTATTAAGAGCTGGGGAGGCAATAAGGACATGTGACTTTAGATGGGTCAGTCCGAGTAGGTCTTTGTTGGGGGAAAATGTCATTTTAGCTAAAAGACACGGAGGAACCGCCACACAAATACATGGGGAGAGAACTTTCCCTGAACAAAAAGTGCAAGGTCCTGAGACAGGAAAGGACTTGGGGCCGGGGGACCCCAGATGGAGCAGAGTGGCTGGGAGCAGGGCAGAGACGGAATTGGTGAGAGGGACATCGCAGCACCTGTGAAAAGGAAGAGGGAGATTTACTCTTGTGGTGCTGGGGAGCCATGGGATTTCTGGGGGGAGAGCAACACAGCGTATTTGCTGTCAAGAAGCTCCCTCTGGCTGCGGGCGGGGAGCAGGCGTAGGTCCAGCGTGGAAGCAGCAAGCTCCTTGCAGCTGTGACTTGGGGCTGCAGGGCCCACGGGATGGCTGGAGAATCTGGACCACAGTGAGGACTTAGAGATGGAGAAAGAGCAAGGAGTGTTTGTAGGTGTGGCCTGTAGCCTCGATCACAGCTGTGACACCAGGTTGGGTATGGGTGCCAGAAGGAGAGAGGATCCCAGGCTTCACTGTCCCCTCTCTGCCCCCAATAGCCACTTCATCAGCAACCACCACTGTTGAGGACTTACACAGGGATGTTCACTTTGTGAGCTGGTCTCACTCCAAACGCCCAACAACACCAAGCAGGCGGCGGCACGGTGCCTATGTGATTTGCCTGGCCTTGTCAGCCACTAAAATGCAGGAATTTTGGTCAGAAGTGGCCTCTGTTTATCCATGGAGTCAGCAGCGTGGCCAGTATCCACCAGTGCAAGGGTAGCGGGTGGATAGCTCCTGCCTACATGTGGGCATCTGTGGGTCCCACGCCCAGCTGGGGTGCCTGCTGTCACCACCTTTTATGTAGGAATTACAGTACCAGGAGGCTTTGGGGTCTTCCCACCTCCGCTCTCAGCCTGGCTATGCAAGGTTGGTGTTATCGCCCCATTTTGCAGAAGAGGAAACCCGGTTCCCTGCCTTTATCCTTGACTGGTCCAATCCTCTCACTCACCAACTAGAGCAGTCTCTCTAAAGCATATGCCTAGCCATGTCTGCCCCTGCCATGGGGACCTGGCTCTGCCACTGTCCCCATGCCCCAAACCCCCTCAGCTCTCTCCAGCCCTGACTGGAAGCCCCTTCTCTCTGCCCTAACTCATCCATCTCCTCCTCTTCCTGGCTGACCGCCCCCCACAGGGCGCACCTCTGCCCTGTTCTCTGCTAAAGGCCCACTGCCCAGCCCATGCCCACACAGAGACGAAGGAGGCAGGGAAGGAAGCGCAGAGAGGTGGAGCAGCTTTGCCAGGGTTGTGTGAGCCCAGGGTAGGTGAAGAGCCATGTGCAGGTATAGGGTGAAGGACGCCCATGTAGAGCTGGCCAGGAGCAAGCAACGGGTAGTGACCTGGAGAAGTGCAGGTTCAAGCCCCAGGTGGAGGCTGGGAAGGCATCAGTGCCAAGGAGCAGGTGGGACCAGAAGGCAGCACTGGGCTGCCCAAAGGATGTGGGGAGCAAAGCTTCCCAGCCCACCCCCAGATCCCTCTGCATCTCTTGGGTCTGCCTGTGTGTCTGTGTCTCTCTCTGGCTCTGTCTCCCCCATCTGCGCCTCGCATACTCTGTGTGTGGGTTACTCTCTCTTCTCTCTCTCTTCCTCTGGCTGTCTCTTACTATGCTTCATGCTTGGGTCCTGACTTTTCATACTTTCTTTGCCTGGCCATGTCTGTGTGTTTGTCTGTCTGTCTGTCTCTCTCTCTTTGCCACTTAACACAAAAGTCCAAGTCTGACTTTCTCAGGGAAAAATAACACACAGTGTCCCTGACATGGCCAGAGCAGGCAGGAAATTGTCCAGAGACACATAGCCCAAGACAAAGGGAGGGAGGGAGCCAGGCTGAAGTACAAGGCCTGGGAAAGAGTGACTCCAGCAAGGAGCCAGATTCAAGGTCAAAGACCAAGACAGGCTGGGCAGAGGGGTGGGCAGTGGGGTCCCGTGCACACTGATCCCATGGTCCTAAAAGAAGTCCTGGTTTCCTGGCAGCAGGAGCCTCTCTGTCTGAGCACCGGGGACTGGAGCCCCAGCACCGCCCTCTTCCCTGTCCTGCCCAGACTGAGGGCTTCCAGGAAACTCACCAGCCAAGGTCGTTTCCCGGAAGCAGGGAGCCAAGCTGACCCTGGGACCTCAACAGCAAACCTGACCAAGGGGCCCTCGGCAGCCTGGCCTGCCTGGCTCTAGTCCACTTGCTTCCAGACACGGGCTCTGGGGGACAGAAAATCCCTAGGCAGGTTGGAGACCCCACTGGAGGCTGCATCAGCCAGGGGTGGAGGAGAGGGCTGTGGGGATGTGGGGGACACTGTTCGCCAGTCTGAGAAGCTGTGTTTTCCCCAAAGAAGCCTCATCCTGGAGAAACCCCAGCCTTCCCAGGTTGCAGGTGACAGGGGCACCAGCAGTGGTACAGCCCAAGGCCCGCTCCAGTCTGTTCCCACCTCAGAGACCCAAAGTCACCATCGGACACCCCTCCTGCCCCCACGTCTTTCCATCCCAAAGTCTGTTCCCTCCCTTACCCCCACCTCCTTGACGTCCTGCCATTTTTACTCCTCAGAGTACTCAAATCAAGCTTTGTTTAAAAATAAACAACAACAAAAAAAACATGCCCAAGAGGACAGCCCCGCCCCCTGCTCCACTTCACCCCAGCCCTCCACCCTGCCCACCCGCCTGGGGCCACAGCAGACCTCACTCCCAGACCTATGCTGGGCTTCAGCCCACTTGGGCTAAGGAGCCCCACATATGGATTGGGGAAAGGACCTGTAGCCTCGTGGCTGGTGGGGACAAACTCTGTGTGTCTATACTTACTCCCCTTTGGAGCAGGAAGAGGGGACCCTCCACACCTGCACCTTTCATCAGCTCTCATCCTTCTGGGCACATCGGCACCATCAATGGGCTGACCTAGCAGCTGCTTCAAGGGTGCCCGGGTGTCTTCCCTACTGGTTTTGCGGATTTCATGCTAAATTTACTTTCTAGGAATGGACTCTTGGCACCACTGAATGTGGTTCAAACTTTCCGTCTGGTACCTCCAAACATCAGCAAGACTCAGTTGGCAATAAGGTAACTAAAACTTCACTGGAGGCAAAGAAAGAGCTTTGACAAAAGATATGAAGGTTCAGGGTAACACCAGAGAGGCTAAGTCTGAAAGACCAACGCTAGCAAGAGTCAGCAAGGATGTGGAGCGACCGAAACGTTCACACGCTGCTGGTGGGATGTGAAACACCGCAGCCACATCGAGACCTGCTCGTCAGCATCTACTAAAGCTTCGTGTCTGTACACCTTATAACGCAGCGACTGCACCCCTCAGGACTCATCCAGGAGTAATGAGTTGCATGTCCACACCAAGACACGTGTATGAACGTTCACTGCAGCCTCATACATAATAGCCAAAATCTGGAAACAACCCCCAAATCCATCAACAGCAGAATGGATGAATAAAATGTGGTGTACTCACACGGTGAAAGAGTACACAGCCCGAGAAGCTAAACTAGCAGTGTGCACAGCAAAGCGGATCCGGCCGGCTCTCAGACCTAGTGCCCTGCCGAAGCCAGTCGCCACAGGGTACGGGCTGTGCGCTTCCATTTAAACAAAGTTTAAAACTAGGAAAGTGGTAGGGGAACTGGCTAGAGGGAAACTTCTGGGTACTGCGGACACTCTGCATTTTTATGGGTGGCAAAAAGGGCGTTCATGGAGCCATACACTTAAGATCATGCACTGGACTAAAAGTTTGACCTCAATTAAAAAACTTTTACAGTGACCCTGACCTTGAGAAAGATCAAAGTGACATCAAGCAGGAATTCATAAAAGTTAGAGAATTCGTGAGAAAGTTTATCAGCGAGCTTCGTAAGAGACTATTATACCTAGGAGATGAGATTGCCTTACGGGTTTTTCCAACTCTTTAATAACAGAGGAGCATTAGCAGATAAAGGGATTATGTGTTAGCACATATTTAAGTTTTTATATTTAATCGTTCAAAACACAATTTGTGGACGTTTTACCCTTCATTTTTATTTACTGAACAAATACTATTAAAACAGAAAGGAAAAATGTCTCCTGAGCATTTTCTTACCCTCCTGGTTCTTGCTCCCGTGCAAATATTTTACGTACTTACCACATTATGTACACGCGTATCTTAAATTCTATATAATTGATTCTATTGTCTCTTTGAAATTAGCCTTCTGATGATCTAATAAGTATCCAAATCCTTTCTCTGCTAGATTTTCCAATATTTAGTCCTTTTCTGGATGTGTTTTTCATGCCACTGGTGCTTGGATATGAAGTGTAAGAAGCTGTATCTAAATTACGAACTATTTTTTTCAAGTTGCTAATCATGTATGTGCTAACCAACTCATCACCCAGTCACTGTATTGGGGGTAATTTCTTCATAATGTTTAATTTTTACATGTGATCACATGAATTTCAGTGCTTTCCATTCTAGTTCATTAAAATCAATCCCTCTTTTCCCATCAATATTCTCGGTGCCCTAATTATTGCTACTTTATGGTGTGTTTCGATGTTCACTCAGTTTGTATATCAATGCTGTCCTTTGCAGAATTTTCTTTGATATTCTGATCAATGTTTCTTCCAGACGAATTTGAGAATCATTTTATCAAGTGCCTTTTGTGGAGTTGTTTGGTATTGCATTAAATCTGCAAATTAACATGGAGGTGGTTTGACATTTTTACAATATTCGGTCTTCCCAAGCAGAAACGTAGTATGCCTCCCCATTTATTCTAGTCTCCTTTTATTTCGCCAATAAAATTTTGTAGTTGTCTTTATATAGGTCACACGCATTTCTCATTAAGTTTATTCCTAAGTATTTTTCCATGGCTTCTGGGAACGGCATCTCTTTTTTCATTATAGTTTCTGGCAGAGTCTGGCTGGAATACAGGACTGCACTGATCAGGGTAAATAGGTCTTGTCTCTGGCCACTCTGCTAAATGATTATTTGTTTGTACACACTTGAGTTTCTCCTGTTAGATTTTTGGTCCCAAATTACATTGACGGAGAATACTCTTTGTCATGTTGGCATTAGATGGGGCTCCAAGCCTGACACCTAGGAGCCCTGTGGGAGCCAGCTACAGCCTGGCTGCTGAGCCACAGCATCACGTGGGCTGTGACTAGAATCTTCCCTGAGCCCTAAGCCTTGTGAAAGGCCTTGGCACTCTCCCATTCCAACTTTCCCTCTGTCCAGCACCTGCCGGACACTTCCAGCCACTCCCTGTCTCATGGATGCCCAACGGACCCCGTGTGCAGCCACCATGTTAATCAAAGCAATAATTACTGTATGTGTTCCGCCCCTTAGCCAAGCCTTTTACATAATACGTTTTTTAATTTGCGTATTTTTAAATTTCAGATTAATATGAGGGTACAAACCATTAGGTTACAATGTGCCTGTTGTAGTTGTGCCCCTCACCCAGGTATATGTAGTTGTGCCAAATGTCCTTATGTTGTGCCCTTTATACCCTAGAATACTATTCAGCCATGGAAAGAATGGAGACTTGACATCTGTTATATTAACCTGGATAGACCTGAAGGACAACCTCTTTAATACCTTTAGCTTTTAAATCCCTGAAGGGTATACATGATTAACCTGAGAGAGGCTAAGGGACTTTTTTGGGGATCATACATAGCTCTTAAATGACAGGTCTGGGGTACTACTTTGCCACCTTGCTTCCCTCCGCAACAGCCTAGCCACTGCTCCCCGCTCATCAGATAGGCCTCCCGAGTATCAGTGCCTTACCAGCCTGGGCACCCCAGAGTTCACCAAGCCACCCTGGGGCATCACAGTGGGACGCCCAGGAGACCAGCTAGCTCTTGACCTTCAACCCAAGCCCCTTGTGTTTTGAGAGTTTGGCGACCACTGGCAAATTCCCTACAAAAGATGTGTTCACTACAGGAGCTCCAGTTCCAGGACCCTTCCGCAAACGCTCTACCTGAATATTTATCATGTCTAAGGTCAATTTTAGTAGCAGGAGTGGTAACAACAGTAGCAGCTCATACACCTTCAGCTCTCATCACGGGACTGTGCTGTGCATTACCTACATACCCTCACGCATCTCTTCACAACCTGCTGAGTTAAATACTGTCTAGTGTGTTCATCTTACAGATGAGAAAATTGAGATTCAGGGACATAAAGTCATTTGTCTAAGGTCACCCCACTTGTAAGTGGCAGAACCAGAATCTGTAACTTGAAATCTTGCTCAGAAGCCTAGTATCCATTGAGATGTTTTATTCTGAACTTGCATACATGTTCAAGAAAAAATGTTCAAGAAACAGAGGCCCCCAAAACTGCGTTCCCAAACTGGTATGTCTTCAGCATGAGCAGAGGGGCTTTATAAAATGCAGAGTCTTAGGCCCCACTGCACTGAGGGATCAGCATCTCCAAGGGGCAGCCTGGAGCTTATGTTTTCAGCGAATGCCCACTGGGCCTGGTGATTAGGCAGAGTTGAGAGCGACTGTTCCAAGGAAGGGGCTCCTTCACCACCTGCTGATGTGGACATTGGAGCATTTTGTAATGAATCCTACTAGAATAAGTACTAGTGCAAAAAAGCAAATGACTCCAGCAACAATCCCAAGAGCATTTTCACATGTTTGGCAAGTGGGGAGGAATTTGTAAGCAAAAATGCCAAAATCACATTCACTGTTCAGAGAGCAGTAAATATATGTACTATTTGAAGAGTCAGTACAAACGGATAAGAACATCAAACCTGATAGATTTGCTGAAGAACATGCACCAAGGCCGAGGACCTGAAAAGGTAACTCACCCAGAAGGCTGAACCGTTAGCAAACCAGAGCATGAGAAGTAGTCAACTTCATAAATGATATTTTGATATTTTAAAAGATAAAATAATAAGATGCCTTTTACACCTACTAAATTATAGAATAAACAGTTTAAACATCACCAAGTGATGAAGATGATGGCTTTGGAATTAGCCTTTCCTGGATTTGATTCCAACCTCCTGCGCCCCCGAGCTCTGTGGCCATGGGCAGGAGTCATCACCGCTCTGAGTCCTAGTCTACTCCTCTGAAAGTGACAGTAATGATGACCTGGTCAGGTCTCTATTAACCGAGGCAGAGAAGGAGATGTGACAGCAGGAGCCACTGCCCATGCTAGGCACTCGGTCAAAATGAGCTCGTGTTAACTGCCATATGTATACAACGCCTATCTTTTGCTAGAGACCTTGTGAAGAACCAGGGGGAGGACGCACAGTCTGAAGCCTGGGCCCAACCACTACACCTCCCATGTCAGGCCAGCCCCAGCCACCTCTGTCCCCATTGCTGCCTTTCCTAGTTCCCATCCCCAGTCCCATCTTTTATGTTAACCTCAGTAGAGCTGGAGAACATTCTCTCTAATGTGACGCTGTGGACCTTGGGCAGGTGCAGAATGGGGTTCCTACTGGCCCCCCTCAAACTGAAGTTCAGCGTTTCCTTCCTTTATGAATGTGGTACTAGCAATACCTCTCACTGTCACCGGTCGAAATTCCAGATTTTTCCACATGACATTCCAGTTGTTGCAGCTGCCTCAGAATGTTCTTTATGCTCAGCACCACCTTCATCATGGCAGTTATTAGACCCACCACCAAACTTGGATTGCTGCATCACTGATTTTTTTTTTTTTAATTAAATCATAGCTGTGTACATTAATGCAATCATGGGGCACCATGCACTGGTTTTATGTTCAATTTGAAATATTTCATCAAACTGGTTAACACAGCCTTCCTGGCATATTCTTAGTTATTGTGTTAAGAATTTATATTCTACATTTAATAAGTTTCACTTGTACCCTTATAAGATGCACCGTAGGTGTGGTCCCACCAATTACCCTTTCTCCACCCATCCTCCCCCCACACCTCTCCTTACATCACTAATTTTTAAGTTTCTATAATTGTATTTTAATTCATTGGTTTTCTTTGTAATGCCATGTATCTTATGTATTTAAAAACCACTGCTCTGGGAAGGGACACCGTAGGCTTCCCCGGACTGCCCAAGGGGCCCAAGGGATGCTAGGAGCCCTATCTCTGACCCTCTGTAGAGGATTTTATCCTTCTCTTTGTTTCACAGATGAAAAAACTGAAGCTTGGAGGGGTCAGGTCACTTGTCCAGGGGCACCCAACTGATGGATGAGAAAGCGCCAATTGTTGGCAGTCCCTGGAGCCAGTGCCTGACATCTGCACCCTGCTCCCTGCTCTGGGGCCTGAGAACATGGGGCGGTCCCTGACAGGATCCCTGCCCCCCAGGACATCCCTCTGTAATCCTAACACAGTCTCTTAGGCCTTTCTCCTCACAGGCTGTTGCAGGTATTCTGGTCTGGTTTTCCTTTGAGGAGTGGGGTATCCAAATGGACCAAGGCTGCACTAGAGTGGACCCAAGGGCTCAGCTGAAGTTTACGGACATTAGTGACTGACAGCAGATAGGAGTCCAGGACAATGTCCCTAGAGCCTACCCAGACAACCCAGGCTGTGTCCAGGGTTGAGGCCTGAGGTGCCAGCAAGATAACGGGGTGATGAGCCACCACCTGACCCACGTGAGCCATTGAACACCCTGTTAGGGATTCAGTGACATGTGTTGAATGAATGAATCAATGAATGAGTGAATGAATGAACAAACAAGTCGGTTTGTTCCGACTTTGGACCAAGTAAAGGCTGGACTGGCAGAGGTGTCCCACGAAAGCCAAAACAATGCCTAGCCCCTGCCCTCAGCCGGGCATTACATCTTTTGGCACTGCTCCCACCAGGGCCTGTCCTGGCTCAGCTTTTCGTGCCCCCAGCAGAAAAGCTGCCTCTCTCACCCTCATAGAGCCCGACCAGGGGGCAGGGTGGACCTACTGCTTACTCTTGGGGGGGCAGGAAACCAGAGCTGGAGGAACCACACCCCTGGGGTGGGGGGGCAAGGACACTCGCTCAGGGGTCAGGACCTGAGCTCCAGTCCACCTGTGACCCCGTCACCAATGCATTCATCCATCCATTCATCCATTCCATACTTAATTGTTAAGACCTGCCAGAGAGAGAGTGTTCTAGCACTGTGGATATAGCAGTCAACACACTAGACCCATGCCTCGTCCTCATGAGTTGGGGGGGCAGATCTGGGCAACAGGGTAGGAGCAGAGCCAAAAAACAGCAAACTATTGAGGAGAAAGAATTTTTCCTGCGATGGTAGTTCCAAGAAGCCAATTCACACAGTGTGGTGAGATGGCATGATCCCCGTTGTGTCTCTATCTCAAGGTGCACAGCTTGCAAAACACTTCAATCCCACCTAAGACCGTTTCTCCCCATCTGCAGAGATTGATAGCATAAAATCCATCGCCTTTCACTAACACAAACAACCATTCTATGCCTGGATAATCTTAGGTGAGAAGGAAACCAAAAAATGATATCCAGGTCAGACCCAAAAAAGGGAAGACCTTGAATTGCACTGCTCTTAAAAGCACTTAAAAGGAATTGAATTAGAACTGAGACAAAAAAAAAAAAGGCCCCCAAATCCAACTCCCGCTGACACCAAGTTAGAAAAAAAGCTGAAGGAAAAGGATGTAGCATGTCAATCAAAATATGATCGTTTTATTTTTAAAAAATGAGAAGCCTTTTGTTTTAAGAGGAGCAGGCTGGTAATTTAGAAGCGCGGAGGCAGCGCAGAGTGAAGAGCTTTTCATATTTCCAGACAGAAAGGCTCTGGCTGCCGGTGGAGAAGTTGAGGTTGCATAATGAGACCCCGCTCCCTGAGGTTCCCGATCCCAAAGAGGAGAGGGGGTCTCCGCCGTCAGGCTGATTGATAGAAATTGAGGCTGGGCGCGCCGAGACAGGTGTATACGATCTCCCCTTTGTTGGTAATCAAAGTCGGCTGAATAAGACTCCATCTTCTCTTTCTTATTCCTGTGTTGCAATTTGAAGAGCTCAGGTGAAATGTGTTGCATTACACCGGCACCAATAAGTCACACTATCTATGTTGTGACACACCGAATATTACTAATTGTCAATCACAAACCACAAGTCTTGTCAAGACGCTCCCTTCTCGACGGGCTGGTTCAAACCTGAAGTGATTTTTAATCAAGTGTTAATAATACCGCATCTGTCAGTGGACGGTGGGTATCAGGCAATCAGAAAAAGTGAACAGATGACATGGCAAATTTTAATGTTTTCATTTTCCATTCTTCCCAATTATCGGTGGGATTTCTGTCAGCCTGAAAAGTGCACTAACATTACTGCAGGTGAACTTTGCCTTGAGGAAGGGGGGAGCTGGCTGTCAGGGCTCCCCTGGCATGGGTGCCCCGCCCTGCCCCTCCCCCCCAGTGAGGGTTCCTCACACTTAAGGGTCTGGGGGAGAGGGGGCTTTGGGTCTGGGCAGCCCCTCACCTCCAGTGCCAGTCCCCTGGGTATGAGGAGGGCTGGTGGGTGGCCCTAGCCAAGGTAGAGGAGTCTGTGGGATGTGGCCTCAAAGCCAACAGTGGCCAGGCACCCCCAGGGCCTTCTCAGCTGCCTCATCTGGAGCCACACACTCCCAGTGGCCGCAGGACTCAAGCAAGACCTGACCAGGGCTCTGACTCCCTTTGCCCTGTCCCTTTCTCCCACGTTCTCGTGCTCACTGTTGAGGCCTGGGTTTCAAAGAAAACAGAAGGACGGAAAGGGCAGGGAAGATGGGAGGGTGTAAGGGGCATCTGATGCCTCACTGTGGGGATCAGGGGCATGGCTCCTTTTCTCCTGAAGCAGCTCTGCCCAAGGTCCCCCGTGAGCCCCAAAGCAGGGTCCTGCAGAGTCTCTGCTCAAGTGGCTCCCACCTGGGTCTTCCCAGTTCTCACGTCCTACAGCTCAGGGCCAGAGGGGTATTGGCAGGTGACTAATCCACTTCCTACCCACCACCCACATTCTGGCATTGCCTATCCAATTTCTTGCATGCTTCCAGCAATGGGACACTCATTACCACTTGGTTATCCCATTTCACTGCCGGCCAGATCTGGTTGTTAGCACCTTCTCTGCAATTCTCTGCTGGCCCGAGGGGGGTGCATGGGGCAGTGCTGTGGTGTCCCAGGTTAGGAGGTAACCCCTGAGCTCCTGCAGCAGCTGGTGGTGCACCTGGAAGCTCCCTCCTCCGCCACATCCTTCCCTATCCTGCTCCTGGCTGCTGTCTTCTCCACCTCCATCTCCGCCCATCTGTTCAGTGTCAGGCTCCTCAAGGCCTAGACCACAGCTCTCCTTATGCCCCATTCCTGGGATTTCTCTCTTTTTAGCATCAGTGATTTGAGGACCCAGCCCAGACTTCTCTGAGCTCCATCCAAGGCCATCAATGCCAAATCACCTGGACCTCGTGGTCCCACAGGCACCAGAAGTTCAATTTGTTCCCAAGGGAACGTTTTACTCCTAGCACCCCCCATAAAGCTCCCCTGAGGGGGGCTCCCAACTTGGCAAACATGTACACCACCATTGCCCCAACTCCTGAATCAGAAAACTGTGAGTCACCCTGGAAGCCTCCCATTCCCCATTTCCACGTCCAGACATGCCTCTGTTCTACCTCTATAACGCAGCTCCCAGCCGTAACTCAGCTCAGAGCTCATGGACCCTGGAGTCCATGCCTCCCCCCATTCCCTCCAGTTTCCTCTGCCCCAGTGGCTGGAGTCATTTTTCCAAAACTCAGCTCCAAACCCTCCCTGGAGGCATTCCTGGTGCCTATGGGACAGAGTATAGCTCCTGAGCCTCAGGACCCCACCTAAAGAGTTGGGGTGACAGCAGCAACCTCTTAGGGTGAGGTTGTGGATAAGCAGCTCCCAGCAGTCACCAGATGACAACCTACTACCTTCCTCAGCCACCCAGGCCATATTTCTTCCATGCTGAATAGAATGAATTCATTCCTCTGCTAATCTTACACAGAGAGTGTGAGGCTTTGTCATCTCGATGTCCTGGCCCAGCTGAGGAGGGGACTCAAATCTGATTTCACAGATGCTTCCTAAACAGAGCAGGGGAAGCCTTGTGCTCCAGTCTGGGGCATCGGAGGCTGACCCAACCCTCCAGCCTTATTTTACTAAAACAAAAACAAACAAAAAGAGACCAGGATGTAAGTTTCTGCTGCTGTATAATAAAAGATTCCAAAACTTCAAACAACAAACATTTGTTATCATCTCATAGTTGCTGAAGAATAGGAATCTGGGAGTGGCTGAGCCGGGTGGTCATGGCCCAGGGCCTCCTGGCTGGAGGCTTAACTGGGGCTGGGGGTGTCTGTGTCCAGGCTCACTCATGCGGGCAGCCCTAGTCCCTCGCCATGGACTCCCTGAATATCCTCATGACATGGCAGCCGGCTTCCCCCAGAGCAAGGGATGAGAGAGAGCATCCAAAGTGGAAGCCAAGATATTTATAACTTAGTCTTAGAAGTGATGTCCCATCATTTCTGCTGCTCACTATTGGTCACACAGACTGGCCCGATGTGGGAGGGGACTTACAGGGGTGTGGATACAGGAGGTGGGGATAGTGGGGCCATCTTGGAAGTGACCACACCCAGTTGATCCCCACATCTACTTCCAAGGGATGCCTGACTATTTGCAAAATTCAAATAGACACAGCCTCAAAAGGAAGGCAATGGTACCTTAGGAGAATAAGGCCAAGGGAAGGGGAAGTCCTCAGAACGGGGAGGCCTGAGGTCCAGGGTCGCTGCATGAGAAGGCTCTACCCACTGCCCCAGCCTCTGTGGTCCCACCTGGATGAAGGGAGTGAATGAGATGACATCTGAGACCTTTGGGATACTGTGATTTACAGGTCTCGAGTCCAGGTGGTGATTGCAGCCCCATTAGAAGAAGCTTCCCAAGGACACCTAAGGGCACCACTTCATGGTCATAAGGACTGCCTCGTCTGGCCTGGTGGCCACCCTCATCGCTTTGTCCTGGACCCCCAAAGTGACAGTTTTACATCTCATCTCTGCACATACCTGCTGAGCAGGGGCCAGAGAAGTGAGCAAAGGGCCCTGGGGTTGAGGAGTGGGGCAGAGTCTTCCCTGCCTGCCTGCCCAGGCCCCTCAAAGCTGGACCTGCAAGTCCTCCCCCAAGGACCTGCCTCTGTAAACACTGAGCCCTGGACTGAATAGGGCAGGGGTCCCCCAAAGGGGGTCTGCAGAAAGTTTTGTCATCATGAGCCACTGACCCTCAGCAGACCAGGCTGCTGAGGGTCTGCCTCGGCTGCCCATACAGATGCTCCCGCCCCTGCCCCACCACAGCCCTGCCCTAGAGCCCCTCAGGGAAAGACAGAAAAACGTCTTCACTCCAGCAAGAGCTCTGGCAACCCCAGCTGGTTTCCTGTACACGCAGACGCTCAAGTCCATGGACACGTGCAGACACAGACACACACAGACCCATAGCCCTACGTGCTCCAGGCAGTTCTCAGGATGGGCAGGAAGCACTGGGGCACAGTATTAAGCAGTTAGCTAAATATGAGCAGGGTGGATGAGGGATGTGGCTAGGCTGTTTTGAATTGGTCTGGGCTGGCTGACCTGAGCTATTATGGAAATGGGACTGATTAAGACTTTGCAGGTGAGTTGTTTTGAGAGCAGAGTTAATTAAGACCCTGAGCAGCTGATACTCCTCAAAGTCATGTATAAAACCCCCAAACAGGGCTTATAGTCACTAGGACAAGGCCCAGCTTACTGTGTAGGTCAGTAATAAACTTTCTTTTCTTGCTGAACCTTTACTTGCTCTTTTCAGTTATTTCAGCCACTACCTCAAGCCTGCCACTGCTGTAACAATGGCATGGGCAAAATGAGCACACTTTGAGAAGTCCAGGAACAAGGAAAAAAACGAAAGAATTTTTACAAGTATATAAAGTAGCCATTATGGGAAAAACCAGTGGAATTTCGACAGAGAGGTTAATGTCGCTTTTGTTTCACATCCTGTGTGCACCTCCCTCCACCCTTCTTAGTGCTCAGGGCCTCGCTGAGTCCTAATCAGGTCTGGAGTGTGGGGCGAAGGAGGGAAATGCCCACCTCACTCTGGGGCCCTGGGCCTGCCACCCACTCTTTCCCCAAGTCCCACACTACTTCAGCCCAACCAGGAAGGCTCATCTGCAGAATGGGTTCGCACTGTGTTTCTGGGGGAAAGAAACACACTTACGGGGACAAGAAGACATTCCCTTGTGAGCTGATCATGTTGCCATCTTGGGACACAAGGCCACCCTCTCTACCACTCAGTTGGTGGTGGGAGGATGGGGCCTCAATAAACATCAGAAATAGTCATCACCAAGAACCAAGCTGGAGGACACTTTAAAAGTTCTGTGGCTGGGCACAGTGGTCTCAGCCTGTGGTCTCAGCTATTCCAGATACTGAGGCAGGAGGATCACTTGAGCCCAGGAGTTCGAGGCCAGCTTGAGCAACACAGTGAGACCCTGTCTCTAAATAAAGGGGGAAAAGTAAAAAATTATATGGGTGGTGCTAGAAGAGAGACATGACTTATCCAAGGTCACAGAATCATTCACTCACCCCAGGCAGAACTAGGCTTGTCTGTGCTCTCTCTGTCCTGTCCAGTCCAGTCTTCTGCACCCTAATAGAAGGAGCCACCTAGCAAGGTGTCTCCGTGACAGCAGCAAGTTCAGAATGCTTATCAGAGGCTGCCGAGGATCACTGGAGCCAAACTAACACGGTGTATCTATCTCCAGCTCTGGAGTGTTGTAGGAATTGAGTAAAGGGGTCTGGAATGAGCCCTGACAGGCCCCCGTGAGCCATGCCACAAAGAGAGGGAATGCATGTGCGAACACACACACACACACACACACACAAACAGCATGCGCAGAAATTTCCAGTGCAAAAGCAAACCTTCACAATACATGTAGATCTGAAACCCTCAGAAGATGCCCTGGCAGCAGTGAGGTGCTGGGAGCTGTCCAGAGTGCTGACCTGCCTCTTTACCCACCCATACCGCTTCTCCAAGGATCATCCACCCTCGGGCCCCGAACCTTGCCCCTGCAGACTGGACAACGCACCAGCAGGTTCTGAGTTCAGCAAAGAGCCCAGAACGTAAACATCCTGGGTACTGAGTGGTACAATGGGCACAGGTTGCCTCCATCACACATGGTTCCACAGGACCCTCCAGTCCCTTCCTCCCTCCTTCATTTGAAGCCATCCCCAACCTCACTCGAACAATGTCATGAATTTTTCCTCCTTGATGAACTTCAAAGTCTTTTAATGACTCTTCATAAAGGAACAGTGGGGCCAAAAGTTGAGCAAAGGAGATGATTAAAGTACCTTATTAAAAGCAGCCTTGTAGAATTCTCCACATGAAAGCAAGCACCATTATGAGGGCTTATCCTTATAAATGACGCTTCGCTTTTGCGAACATGCTGAAACCTGATTAGAGTGACAAGCACTGACTGATACTGCAAACCTGTTAATAACATGAAAATTAGAAGAGGCTCATGCAAAGAAGGGAGATTAATTTAGCCAGAGTACATCTCGCGCAAATTGCAAAGTTGTGAATATGTTCTCAGATAATGAGCCTTCCCAGTCATCAGCTCACTTGTCATTTTCTGTAATTAATGTTAAGGAAGACGCCTTCCTGATGGTTCATATTACTCATATACCAAGAAAATTTCTTCAGAGAAATAATTTACATTTATTATCATCGGTCTGTTTGTGTGGTTTATTTCGCGCTGGAGTAATTTATTGCAGGACCGTTTGCCATGGCTTGATTAGTCGCTCGTCAGGACGGGATGTAATTTTTTTTGCTTGATGGCGACGTCTAAAACTTGACAGTGGTGTAACACTCCTTCTTGTTTCCAGGATGGGTTTTTTTACTTAAATAAACTTTGGGGCTGAGCGCCCCAGGCTGTCTCCCCGCCAGGGTGAGGTCTTGGCACACAGCTTGCCTGCCTGCTTCCAGGAACAACAAAGGATTCGCTGTTAGAGCCCCCTGGAAGCTTCTAGGGCACCTGTCTTACCTATGGCCACGGCTGTTATTTCAGTACAAGACTTTATTTCACCCTGTCTCATCCCACTCCTGTTCAGGATTAAGAGGGGTTTGCTCTCTGCTCTCAACTCCACGCTTGTTCCACTATGTTTCTTCTCCCTCAGGCCATCTTCTATTGGAGATTTCTCCACAATTCCTCCTCCCCCCATACCTGGTTACATATTTCTTTCAAACAGCTAAACATAAAAGGAAATGCTGCAGACAAGTTTTGTTTCCAAGGTGAGTCAGATCTTTTATTCCGCATTGAATTTCATTCCCTGGCAGCACAGCGTGCAGGGAGATGTGTCCAATAAACCCAACTTCCCCGCCTCCACGTCTTGTTCTGCTGCCACCGAGACCCAGCAAGCTCAGGAGTGGGGAGCACCTGGAGACCCCTGTAGAGTAAGAGACCCGCACAGAACAGATCTGAGTCCATCTCCACATGACACCTGGAGCCACCTTTTGCAGCAGGTGCACCCCCTCTGCACTCTTGGTCCTCAAGGAGGGAGGACACTGGGCCATGGCTCTTAGGATGACCCCTACACTGCCTGCTGCCTGGATGTTCCTGAGTTCAAACAAAAGGGCCCACTTAGATGTGTAGAGCGGGCCATCCAGTACTGAGCTCTTTGGATGCATTAACTTGTTGGGTCATTACAACCGCAGGATGTAGATGTGATTTAGCCTATTCTACCTAGGAGGAACCTGAAGCTCAGGAAAGTTAAGCGATTTGTTAAAGGTTAAAGCAGACAACAGCAATCACCACCATCATCATCACTACAACTAACACTCACTGTTTTCTCAAATATCAGGTAAAGTGCTAAACACCTTATGGACTCAGTCTCATAAGAGATTGGTATTGCTACAAGTCCCATTTTACAGATGAGAAAACTGAGGCTCAGAGAGGTTAACTCACTTGTCCAAGGTCCCACAGCCAGTTCACGGTGGAGGTGGGCCTGGATTGGTATTGCTACAAGTCCCATTTTACAGATGAGAAAACTGAGGCTCAGAGAGGTTAACTCACTTGTCCAAGGTCCCACAGCCAGTTCACGGTGGGCCTGGCATGCTCCAAATCCCACACCCATGCCTGCTGCGTCCCTCTGCCTCTCCAGAAACACCTTTCCCAGCCTCCCCAGTGTGTTCCCACAGAGCTCCCACCCTTTTTTGCTCCCCTCTCCCTAATCACCTCATATCCTACCCCAGGTCCGAACTCTAGAAGCATCCTGCCAATCTCCCCAGCAGGGGTGTCCAGGCTGTGAAATGTATAAACAGATGCAGTTAGTGGGAGTTACTGACCCTTGCACTGCAAATGAGGCAAACGATACAGATCAGGGTTCTCAGACAGAGATAATGATTTTTTTTATTAGACGTCTTCATCCCGAACCAGTGGCATGGCGCTGGGTCAACCAGCAGTGCACCGCCGGTGTCAGTTAATGATAATCTATATTTATAAAACGATAGTCCATCAAAGTGGGATGAATATTTTAGAAGCCGGGGACAAATCAAATTGTCTTTGTCAAATGGGCGCGGGCTCCGGCACTGAGTGTGTTTTACGGCTCTTTCTGGGGTGAGAAGCAGAGGGTTCCTCTCTCGGGCCGGAGTGCTGCCTTCCTCGCTATGGTGGGGAGATGAGAACAGCGTTTCCACTATTTTAAAAAAACCAATGAGCTGTGGAGATTGACATTAGTGCCAGAGAACTGTACTTTGTTTGATGAAGTTAACAAATAACGTATGACACGACATACGTGGTTTCTTGGTGGGAAAGAGTCCATTTATACTCAAAGAAATAAATTCTTTCCTTTAGAAGTGTGGGCTGGGAGGGAGGAGAGAAGAGGAGGCAGGCTGGGGCCCTGGACTTCAGAGAGGAGACAAAACAGTGGGGCACGGCCAAGGCGTGTCCTGGGACTGACCTCGACCTCCAGGACAAACAGGGCTGCTGAGGAGAACCTTTTTTTGTGCTGTCACAAAACCAGCTGTGCAAACTTGGGCAAGTCATATATGTCCTTTCTGAGCCCTGCTTTCCCCATCTGTCCAATGAGGAGAACAATGTCTCCTCCATGGGCCACTGTGAGCCTTCAGTGTCCCTCCTGGGTAAAGCCCCTTGTGGTCACCAGCACATAGGTGGCAGTTAAATGAATGTCATTTTTTTCCTCTGCCTCATAAAGTGAGCCCTATTTAGAAGGAACCCAAACACCAGCAGGCTAATATTTGGGCTCTGGTGTCCACCAACTCAGGACAATATTTACAAAAGTAACAGCTATCATTTACAGAGCGTTCTCACATGGCAGGTGCTATGCTAAACACTTCACACACACTATCTAATCTTCTAAAAACCCCGTGTCAACGTTATCCAATAGAAATATAATGTGAGCCACGTGCATAACTTTTTTGAGTAAAAATGGTGAAATTACTTCTAATAAAATACATTTTATTTAATGCAATAATAGAAAATACTGTTTCAATATGGAATCAATAACAAAAGCATCAATGAGGTCTTTACCTTTCTCTTTTCATACAAAGGCATCCATTTGACGCCCACAAAGCACCTCAATTCACACTCACCACATTTCAGACCCTCTCTGGCCTTGTGTAACCAGGGCTGCTGTGTTGGATGGACAGAAAACATCTCCGTCACCATAGAAAGCGCTGCCCGAAACTGAAGCTCTAGAAGATGGGTGGGGTTATCACCCCTGCTTTCAGATGTGGAAAGAAACTCAGTGAGGGCCCAGGTCACACAGCTGGTAAGTGTCAGATCCTGGAAGCTGCATCTGACTGGCAGCACAGCCCATGTTCTTCCTGGCTACTCAGTCTCCTGAAAACCCTGATCTCCATCTGCCTTCCGTGGGGCCACAGGTGTTGGCCAAAGAACCTCTGACCTCAACGGATTCAGACAACCGAACCCCCAAGGCGTCTAGAGACAGAGGAAGTGTGTGTATCTCAATCGCTATCGCTGCATAACAAACCACTCCACAGTGGCTTAAAACAGCTATAGTTTCATTTCTTATGATTCTGTGGGTCAGGAATTGGGGCAGGGCTCATCCCTGCTCTGTGTGGTATTGACTGGGGTGGTTTGGCTGGGGTGTGAGCGTCCAGGATGGCCTCACTCACACAGCTGGAGTCCCAGTGGGGTGGCCCAAATGTCTGGGTGCCAGCTGGGACAAATGGGTCCCTTCACTCACGGTGTTGTCTGAGGCCTCAGTTTCAACTCTGCCTGGCCTTGGTCCACATGGGGGCTCATCCTTCAGGAACATGACCTGGACTTATTGACACAGCAGTTAGTTCCTCCTCTAATTGATGTGGAAGCAACTAGTGCCCTACAGCTCTGAGGTCAACAATCTCAAAACATTCCTTTGCCACCTTCTGTTGGTCAAATCCATTTGGGCAGCCCTCAAGGACCTGGGGAACCAGACTCCACCTCTTGATAGGAGGAAGGTGCATGGGTTCAGGGGAGGAAGAACTGGTGACAGTCACCTTTGCAGACAAACCCTCACAATGTGAGTCTCTGGGCCACAAGGCAGGAGCTGGGAGGTGGGGGACATCTCAGCCCAGCCTCACCCTTGCTGACCCTCTGAGCGCCATGCCCTGTGTTGAATAATCTGCTGATGTGTGGGGTGGAGGAGGTCTCCTCGAGGGAGAGTCATGAGCACACCGAGAAAAAGTGGGGCTGTGCTCCTCTCTCAGGGATACCTGAACAGGAGTCTGCGAACCACCTCAGAGAGAGACAGGAGCCTAGAGGATTCTTGAAAATGTCAGGGTTCCCCAAAGATCAAAACAAGACTGTTAGGACTAAAATAGTCTGGGCATTTTTATTTTGGGAGCAACTAAGAAAGGGACAGCTGAGAGAGGTCCCAGAGGACAGGGCAGGTGACATGGGCTTCAAAGTGGAAAGCAGACAGGTATTGGGGTCCCTGAGAAGGAAGCTGAAGATGCTGGGAAGCTGAGCTTCAGACTAGGAGGGGCCCTCAGAACACACCAGCACACTGTACCCTCTGGCCTCTAAGGAAAAACATTTGTAATTAATATTTTAACCCTTTCTTGGGTGTTTTTGCCTTGACAATGTGGTTGAACGTAATCATTTCCGTTGAACTCATCCCATCCCTCCATATGGTGCCTTCTGAGCCCAGCATCGCCACATCCACAATGATGAGCGTGGGTTTGGGGAAATCAAGATGCAGGGAGGGCCCTCCTGAAACCAGAGACAACTAGTGTGTCCAAAACATGTTCTGAGCTTTTCAGACCTAGGAAGCTGAGTGACGGGGGAAGACCTCAGCCCAGGCAAGCAGCCCCCAGCCAGCAGGTGGAGTCCAGAGCTTACACAGGGTTGCTCTCCCTGCTGCCTCCCACTCACGCCCCAAGCTGCCCCTCTCACTGAGTGCCTGGCCCCTGCTCTTGGGGTCACCATACAGCCATATTCATCCACTCTTGACTGTCGCCCTTTTTGGCTTTGGGTTTCTGGGTCCATGGGTTTCAAGTTCCCTGGTTCTTACAGGCTGCCCCATCTGGACTCCAGCCCAGCTTCATCCCCTAGCTCCTGGTCTTGCTCCTCTCCAGGGCCTGGGCTGGGGCCCTGTGGTCCCCACGGTTGACCACATTTACCATCCATTGCCTTTTGGCTGAAAAGTCTGCACCTGGTATGGCTTTGTGCCTGGGGCAGGATTGTAGTTATAAAAATGGCTGTTAGTATTACTGGACTTGCGTTCAAATCCAGCTCATCTTTTAAATTTCCTGAGGTGTCTATGCCAATCTCTTACCCTCTTAAAGGCTCTGCTTCCCAGTCTGCACACTGGGTGGTAGTGAGGAATTAAGCAAGGTAGAGAGGCGCAGGCAGGGCTCTGCAACGCGCCTGGCATAGAGTAAGGACTCAGTACCTGTTAGCCATTTCCACAGGAACCCTCCCTCTTGGTTTAATAAGAACTGCTCAGTTTGATCCAGCAATCCCACTACTAGGTATCTACCCAGAAGGGAAAAAAAGTCATTTTATCGTAAGGACATTTGCACTAGATTGCTTACTGCAGCTCAATTTATAATCGCCAAGATGCAGAAACAACCTAAGTGCCCATCAACCCAGGAATGGATTAACAAACTGTAGTATATGTACACCATGGAATACTATTCAGCCATAAAAAGATGGAGACTTTACATCTTTTGTATTCACCTGCATGGAGTTGAAACACATTTCTTCTTCGGAAAGTATCACAAGAATGGGAAAGCAAGTATCCAATGTACTCAGTACTAACATGAAGCCAGTAGACGATCTAATACACGCCCAGACAGAGAAAAACTCGATTCAGTTCAAGTTGATTGGTGTGCTCCCACTTGGTAAGGGATATGGCCCACCTCCTGGGAATGGGGACTTTACCTAACAGATGCAAACATTATAATCTAATCGTTTGTACCCTCATATTAATCTGAAATTAAAAAAAAATAAGAACTGCTCAGAAGCATAAAAAAGCATCACAGCAGAGTCATGTCTACCTGGAACAGGTTGTTGTTCAGTAAAGAAAACAATGAATGAAGATCCTCAGAGACGGGCGGCCCACGCATGCCAAATGCTCCCTGCCAGGTGACAGGATGAGAAGGGGGACAGGGAGTTACTGCCTTGTTCTGCTTTTTAATTTTTTTAAACTTTAACTCAAGTTCATTATATACAATTTCGAATTCCTATTTTTATCAGAGAAAATTTGACTGTTCAAAATTATACAAAAAATAAAGAACACCATATAATCCCATCTACCCGTCATCCAGCTTGGGTGATTCTCAACTCACAGACAATCTGATTACATGTGTAACCCTCACTCTTGCCTCCTTTGAATCAAATATCAGACCTCCCATCGACTCATTTTTTATTTTAGCGGTAGCTCGGCAAGATTTTTAAATAATTACCAAATGCCATTATCAAACCTGAAAAAATTAATGATTCTTTACCATCATAAAATCCAATTAAGGCTTCTATTGACCAAATCGCCTTATACTTTTCTTTTACAGTTTGTTTCAACTAAAATCCAGATAAAATCAATTTGCACGTTGCAGTTGATAGATATGTTTCCTTGGTCTCTTTGTAGATTCTGCTTCACTCTTTTTTTTTTTTTTTTTTTTCATTTATCAAGTTCTGTTGAAGAAACCAGATCATTTGTCCACTAGTCTGGATTTTGCTGATTATGTCCATGTGGCATTATTTAGCCTGTTTTTTCAGCTACTACATTTCCTATGAGCTGGTAGTTGATCTAGAGTCTCAATCAGATCTTATTTTAATTTCTCGTCATAGTGGTGTTGCACAATCCCATCAAGAGATATGTAGTGTCTGGTTATCTTTTATTTTCTTTTAGGGGTGTTGGTGGCTATGGAAGCACGTTGCCTATTCTAATTTATCACTCCCCCTGCCTTTATTAGCTGGATAGAATCTTTTGAAAGACGTTTCCCTTCATCTATTCATTGGTTGCCTGAGGTAACATTCATACGTTAATGGTGAGATGAGTACTTTGGTCTTTCCCTTTGTTTACCAGTTTTCAGAATAACTGTGATGGCTCTCTCGATACCTTCCAAAGGTGACCTGTGAGGACTGGTGTGCTTTGTTCTGTTGTCTGAGGGGTTTTATGGTATCATATGAGCTCATGGATCGAAACATATTTGATGTTTTTTAATCCATTATAGCCATTATTCTTATTTGTGTTCAAATTGCCTCATCATTAGCACAGACTCTTTTTCAGGTTTGCTGTCAAGTCCTTTTTTAATTTTATTTATTTATTTCCGTTTTGGCCAGGGCTGGGCTTGAACCCACCACCCCCAGCATATGGGGCCAGCACCCTACTCCTTGAGCCACAGGCGCCGCCCTGCTGCTATCAAGTCTTTTTGCTGTAGTATCTGAAGCCGTCAACATGCCTTTGCTTTCTAGAAAGACAAATTTCTCTTGCACACGTCTTACCCTAGATTTGGAATCAGCCATTTTTTTCCGACGAATCCTGGTTTCTAGGAGGGAAAGGACTTTAGAGCCTATAATCTGAGTCTAGGGGTGCTCACTGCTACTGGGTTGTTCGCTGTTTTAATGCTTTTCAGTGGGTGGATATGTTTTCTTTTTTAAATTTTTAGATAAAATATGTCATGAATGCATACCATTTCCAACTTAAATTCAGAGTTTTATTTAACTTCATAGACCTTACAACTGTATCTCCTTTCTTCCATGCCAAAAAGAAAAAAAAAAAAAAATCCTGGGCCTCAATGACGATAACTTAATTCCCCATTTGCTTGACTCTATGCCAACGACAGTCTTAGAACGATAGGAACAACATGTCACCAACAATGTGATTACTGACATTAGTTTAGGATTGTTTGTAATAGTTCCTTTTTCCCTTAATGTACATCCTACTAATGACGTATAGCCAAATTCCCATATTTTAAAGTCACTTGGAGAGTTTCTCTTTTTGTGCATGCTATCACCCGTGACAGATTTATATTCATCTTTCTCATCTCGCTTCCAGTTTTAAGAGATTGCTGCTTTATACTTGTGTAAAATATTTAGATGTTTCCAAAATAAAATCTACTAACAAGGAATATGCAAAGCTATTCAGCTTCTACCTCTGTCCCCGCCACACCCCACAGGTTCAACTTCAAGGGGTAAGTATGATTACCCTTCATTTCATAGATGAGGAAAAATGAGGACCCAGGGGGCTGTTACTTGCCTAAAGTCACGGAGCCAGTACAAAAAAGAGTTGGAACCTGGCTTTCTAAAAGCTTCCAGAAGACAGGGTGGTATCTGTCTTGTTCTCTATTGCCTTCCAGCTCCTGTTAGTATAAAAATTTTGTAAATCAATATGTGAAAGTGGGTTGATTACTTTTTAGCTGAAATGGTTTCAGAAATGACTTTGGGGCCTGTGGGAAGGAGTGGGAGGGATGGCCTTGACTGGCCCCATCACTTCATGGGAGGCAGCAGAGCTCAACCCAGACCTGGGCAGCGGCCCATGACTGTGACTGTGACTGACTGGGTGGGAATGGATCTTCACCTTGGGGATGAGGAATTGGAGACCCACTCTACCCACATTGTGTAGTAAATGGCTTCTAATTTTAAAAGCTTTGCTGGCCGGTCAGGTAGCTAAGCTTGCCTAGTAGTCTTCCATGCCTGAACGGGTGGGTGAAAAGCTGGCTGTCCCAGAAACACCCAGATGAGGAATAAGGTTCATGACATTGTTTTGTTTCTATTGTGCACTCTGCTTCCTGAGTGCCCAGCCTGCAGTCCCTGTGGCTGCCCTCAGGTGACCTGCCATGCAGGTTTCCAAGGTGCCCCCTTGGCCAGTGCACATCCTGTCACTCAGCAAGCAGTGGGGTGGTCAGTATTTGAAGCCACCTAAAGGCCACTGCTCTTGATTGTGGGCATCCCACGTGAAGCCAACTAACTTCAGTCTTAAAGGGGTTTTCCAGGGAAGATCTTGAATCATGTTTGTGAAATAGAAACCCATGCTGCTGCCTTCATTAAAAGACTTGCCTAACCTTGTGCAGAGAACCCTTCCCTGAGCTGCTTCCATAGAGATCCCTGGCCAGGAGCACAGGGAAAGCTTGGGTGATAGGGACAGAGGGAGGTGTGGGCAGGATGGCTCTTCTCACTATCTTTAAGGTAAAAACTAATGCAACCCCAGCCCCTGTAAAGGTCTGACATGCTCCAAATCTCTCCTGGCTCTGTTGACTCCCTCAGGCTCAGAGCAGGTCAGTCAATCATAAAAATCCCCCCCAAACCACACCCACTAGCTGAAGTCTGAGCCATGTGGTGTAGTAGATAGAGCAGTGTCAGGTGAACCAGGTCCCAGCTAGGTCCCTACTAGAAGACACTATATCTGCCTTGGATTTTTGTGAATGTCATTTCAGCTCTCAGAGCCTCCCTTTCTTCATGTTGGGGACAGAAGGAGCCCCCAGGCAGGGCTAATGGGAGGATTAAAAGATGCCCCAAACATCCCCAGTACCATCAGTCTAGGACAGACATGGCCCCATCAACACGAATTCCCATTTAGAACAGGACTGAGCACCCCATCATTGTGGTACCCCTACAATGACGAGTGAGAAAGAACATGCGTGGACTATGATTTAATAAAAAAAAAAAAAAAAGAACATGTGTGGAGTGTTCCAGGTGCTCTGTGAACACTCTGCAAACGTTAACGAGCTCATTTCTCACAGCAGCCTCAGGAGGTCAGAACTCGACATACCCTCATCTGTAGAAGAGGAAGCGGGGCAGAGTTGGGGAGATAACTTGTCTAAGGCTGCAAAGCTAGAATGTGGCAGGGCCGGGAGCAGAATCTGTGCAGACGAGTTCCAAAGATCACTAGGTTTGTCTGCCTCATGGGTGATCTCCCAGGGCGCCCCACAGTGCAGGAGCCAGTCCTCTCGGGGGTTCAGTCTCCTCAGCTCCCGGTCCAAATGAGGTGTCCACGTCATACCTCCTCCACTGCCCAGCTGCCCACAGCCCCTAGGGTGACACTCCAGTCGGGTTATAGTGTCTTCTGGTGCAGCAGCAGCTGGGAGGTGGCTGCTGCCCTGGGGTCTGCAGTAGGGACAGGAAAGATGACCTGCTGCCTCCCGTGTGGCAGTTGCCCCATTGTGAGTCCTCCAGGGTGATGTTACACTGTTCCTGGAGTTGAGAGAGGCGGGAGGACCTGACACCTTGAAGGGTGTCAGGAAGGGTCAGAGAAGAAAGGCAGGGGACACAAGAGAGACCTTGCCAGTTGCCACAGGACTTGGTTGGCCTCTGGCAGGTGAAGAGAGCCAGAGAACAGCTAAGGGCTTTCTCTGGGGACAGCCAGGGGCTTTATACCCACTGACTCGCATAATCCTCAGAACAATGTGGGGCAGGTACAATTGCTATCCCCACTTTCCAGAGGCAGCAGCAGGGTGGTGAGTAGCTAAATATCTTGCCTTACAGCACAAGGTCAGACTGGAATGTAGACTCTGAATCACCCAGCCTGCAAACCCAGGCCTCACTCCTGCCTGGGGAGAAGGGGAGAGGCCCTCCCACCACCACAGCACTCGCTACCCGTGGGCCCTGGTCTCGGAAGTACTGTTCCCAAGTCCTTCCCCTGCTGAACATGCACATGGTTTTTCCATCAAGAGGGTCTATTCTTTCACACCCCCTGAATCCCGGTTGGTCTGTGATGGCTTTGACCAACAGGATATGACAGATGGGTCAATTGGCCAGCCCAGGCCTTGCCTTTATGGGGATCAGCAATTTCTAATGAAATGTTTATTCCAGGGAGGCCAGTGCCAAGTGAGAAGTTCAACTATATACCCTGAGACCACCATGTTCTGAGGAAGCCCACGCTAGCCCCTTGTAGAGACAGACAGAGACAATGACACCTGCCCAACCTCCCTGTCCCAGCCCTTCACACATGAGTGAAGCAACCACCTTGGACATCCCCGCCGTGTAGGTCACACAGACAAGAACCATGGCCTCAGGTTAGTCAAACCTCTGGCTAGTCAAGCCAACCCAGATGAGGTCCAAGACACAATGGATCAGAGAAAGGCCACCTCCACTGTGCCCTGCCTGAGTTCCTGACCCACAGAATCACGAACATAATGCAATGGTTGCTGTTCACACCGCTGTGCTTTGAGGTCATTGGTCACGTAGTAATAGACAAGTGGAACAGCCCAAGGAGGGGGAGTCAACGCGGCCCTGAGGCACTGTAGCCCTGGCCTGCTGGTGAGGGCAGGCAGCTGAGGCCCCATGGCTGTGGAAGGGAGGGACTGCACCCAGAGTGTGGGTCCACTGCCTCAGGACAGGACTCTGCCTTGGACTGATCCCAGGCCAGCAGGAAGGAGGACCTGACCCAATGGGAGGAAGTTGTTCAATGTTTAAATCCCCTTTACAGGATTCCCTGGGGACCAGGACATGTCTCCACTTTGTGGCTTCAACTCCCCAGAGGACAGAATTGAGGGGCCTCCAGCTAAGGCATCCAGTGGTCCTGCCATGGTGTTGGAGAGGAGGAACCTGAACCACTTCCCAGGGTCATTGCCACCCAGTGTCCCTCAGAAAGATGCTCATGCTGTCCCTGCCCCAAGAAAGCCCCTTCCTTTTTCACAACCACCCTTCTTCAGAGACCCAGCATGTGGGACCCTTCTCCCTGCCGTGAGAGAACCCCCAGAAGGGAGACAGAAAAAGGCAGAGTCAAAAGGATGGGGACAGAGTGAGAGAAGCTGACCAAGACCAGGATGCAGAGGCAGAGACAGAGGGGAAATTCCAGGGGAGCTGGGGAGAGACGGGGCGGTGAAAGATAAGAAGAAAGGGAAACAGAGAGCCAGTGAGAGATGGGAGACAGGATGAGACAGGCAGAGACGGAAAGCAGTGAAGCAGTGAGGAGGCAAAGTCACAGAGAGATAACTGAGGAGGCACCTTCCCCTCCTCCTGGCTCTGCACCCACGTTGCCCTTGCCTCACCCCATGGCTCATCCCAGCTCCCCATCCCTTTGCCCCCCAACAGCCGCAGGAGGACCCGGCAGCTTCACAAACCCAATGTGTGCTCGCATTACCCAATGCTCCACTCCAAGCCCCTGGAACCCAGCGGTGTGGCCCATCTCCCCGAAGACCCTAGCAAGCTGCTCCTGCCTCTGGTCGCACCTGTCACCAGCCTGCCCTCGGCAGCTCTCGCTCCAGCTTTGGGGAAAGGTCATGCAAGGCAGCAGCCTTGGGCTGGAAGCAGCAGGAGGCCCCAGAAAGCCACTTCTAGGAAAGGCTCCCCCCATCCCTGCCCCTCCCTCCAGCCGGTGCAGGCGTAAAACCAAGAGGGCCCCCCCTGAGCAGGCGCCATAACTCAGCCAGCCAGCGGAGGCCGATATTTAAATCATAGCTTACTTTGCTTTGTGTGAGGGAATTTATTAGCCTACCACATAAATGTTTTATTCATTAGGCCACGTAAATAATGCATGCCTGTTTCCATGGAGACTTAACCCTTCCGCTCCCAGAGCCCTGGCCTGGCTTGGCCTCCCCACCTTTGCACCGTGGCACCTCCCCTGGTGCTGAGTCTGCACAATAACGATGAAACCAACAACCAAGCACGGTCACAGCCAGCAGTGTTATTATTGTTATCCATCATTTACGAAGCCCTTCTGGGAGCCAGACGCTGTGCCCAGCAATCTACCCCTGTGGTGTCATTGTCACATGAACTGCCATCACCCCGTTTACAGGTGAGAAGACTAAAGCTTGAGGAGGAGGAGATGCTTATATAGAGTCACACACACAGGGACACACAGGAAACCAGGTGTCATAGCAGGGGTGGCTAGCACCAAAGTCCTCTTCTCTGTGTCCCCTTGTCCCTCTCCAGCTCAGGACCTCCTGAAAGAGTCAGGAGGTGCCTCTCAGGTGGGAACCCCCAACCAACTGCCCTCCACTGGGTGACTGTCCACACGGCCCCCTGGGGACTGAGGGTGTACAGATCCCCTAGACCATACCCTGGAAACCAGCATATAAACTGAGACCCGGAGTGGCACAGACTTGCCTGAAGTTGCACTACAAATCCAGCAGACCAGCCCTTGAACCTCAGTTCCTCCCTCATGCCCTGAGCTGCTGCTCTGGAACCTTCTAAGGTCCAAAGGTAGCAGTATTACCGCACGTGGGAACTCTGAGGCATTGAGTTTTAGAGCCTAGCACAAGGTCACAGGAAAATTGGCAGCAGGCACATGAGGGCAGGCCTGGGCAGGCCCCCATTCCTGCTGGTCACATCTCACTACTCTGCTCAGGGAGCGTGGTAGTGCGCAGGCCACCTCTGCCACCACGTGGCTCGTTATGCGGCTTCCGCCGCAGCCCACTGGCCCTGGATGACAGTAGTGCGCAGAGGCCACTATGGCTCCTGTGACCCTCATGGGGGCACCCCAGCTCCCTCCCTTGGCTCGCTCAGCCTTTAAAGACATAAAACCATATGTGAACATAGAGCCACTTGTAGAGAAGTGACCAAAACCAATGGTGTCTGCAAATCACACCCTGGCTCTCCTCCAGTCCTCTCCCCAAATGAGGCCTCAAGGCCACCCTGACTCTCTAAGGAGGCCACAGGAGCCTAGAGTGTGCCAGGACTCCGCAGGACCTCGATCCTGTCACCTCACCCACACCTCCCTCAAGCAGTCCTAGGAGGGCACCTGGTTTGTCCCATTCTTGGGCAAGGAACTTGAGGCCCTCAGCGGAGTGGAGAAACTTGCCTGGGCCACACAGCCAGCAACTGGCAGCATCTGGCCCGTAACCCAGGCCAGAGCACCTGTCTGTCCCTTTGCCAGCCCTGGACCACTGCCCTAGTGCCTTGCAGAGGGCAGTCTCACCACTGGTGGTCTGACCCTCCCACTGCTTTACTACTGGGGAGGCATTTCCCTTTCAACTGACTTCAGACCTTCCACTCAGGCCAAAAAGAGAGTCTCTCTGGTGCTGGCTTGTCTGACAATCTCCAATACCCCAAATCACCCTTTTAAACAAAGATTGCAGGTCCCGGGCTGGGAGCCCTCTACAAGCTGCAGACACTGGGATTTAATAACCCTCTATATTAGCAGTTCTCAACCTTCCTAATGCCACAATGTATTTCCATTGTTAAAAGGGGGTTGCGACCCACAAGTTGAGAACCGTTGCTCTACATGTTCATTGTATTTACTTTATATTTGCCTCCATCCATAGCAAGCGATGGTGATCCTCCTTAAAAACAGGGGTGAAAATGACACAGCTCAGTACATGGTACCTACTGTGGGTCTGGTTGCTCTGACCTTCACAGACTTCGATGTCACTTAATCCTTGGAAACCCTATGGGGTAAGATCATCATTATCTCTGCTGAAGAAGTAAAGAAACGGAGGCACAGAGTGATTGGTACTCATCCCAACGTCACACAGCTGGTAAGTGCCAGCACTTCCTAATCACAGCACCTCCTGCAAGGAGATAAACTTTCCTTTCAAAATAAATTTTCATGAAAGAAAAAAGTCCATTTATAATATGTACTAAGAAAACAATCACGTAAGGAATGTGTGGACGTGCCAAAAATCATAAAGGTGACGCACGAGTGCTGACTTTGTCCACTGCTTAGCTGAGGCCCTCTCCTGCCTGCCTGAGTGTACAGGCAATGTCATTCACTCTCCTGTTCTTCCCTAGAGAGGCTTGTGTCCCTGCCAAGGGGCTGCCCCTGGTGCCAGCAAGGTTACAAGCCCTTCTGGTGCCAAAGGACCTCCATGTCACCTGCAGCCCATGATGAGAAGTTGCGCTAATGGGTACAGACTGGTGGAGGGGGATTGAGGCTGGAACTCATCCCTCCTTAGATAGTAACTCTGGCTCACAGCTAGCCAGAGTTCCTGTCCCCTGGGAAACCTGCTTTTCGGTCCCCAGTCACGCCTCAAAGCTCACCAGGCTGTTACCCTCACACTCATCCCGCTGGCCTGATGATTTCCATTAATTTCCAAAATGGACACAACCCTCCTCCTCATATAAACTCTGCTCCCTCTGCCTCCGGGCTGTGACACGTATGGGTTTCCCAGCTAACATACTTGGCCCATCCAGGTGCAATCCAAGCATAGGGAGGCCAACGCAGGAGGATCACACGAGGCCAGGAGTTTGAGACCAGCCTGAACAACATAGCAAAACTCTGTCTCTACAAATAAAAATTTTAGATAGGCCTGGTGGTGTGTGCCTATAGTCCTAACTATTCAGGAGGCTGAGGCAGGAGGATCACTTGAACTGAGAAGTTTGAAGTTGCACAATTATACCACTGCACTCTAGTCCAAACAACAAAGCAAACCCCTTCTCAGGAAAAAAACTTGGCCTAATCTTCCCTTTCCCATCTGCCTGATTCTTTCTTAATCCCTTAGATCTCTGCTAAATTCCATGATCCCCAATCAAAGTCCAGCCTCCCTGCTATATATTCTTATAGCCCCTTGCTGATTCTTGCAGCTGCCACTAAGGGCCCACCCTGCCAGGTCTGAGCCAGAGAGAGTCCATCCCAGTGGCAGATCAGAGGCCTCCATGGCTGGGTGGTATTGGGAAGCCATAGCTGCTCCATGAAACGCACACCCCACATTCCTGGGTCCATCTATGAGCTTCAACTTGAAGTCTCAAGGCCTGACCCTCTCTAACACCCCACTTTGCCATGCTGAAGTCTTGTTGGGGTCCCAGGTTGGCCCCTTCCAAGGCCCCACACCTCTGATCTATGCCTGAGAACACCTACCTCTGACATCCGCCCAGGCCTCTTTGGTCTTTGCATCAGACTCTCTATGACCTTGAACATACTAGACAACACCGGAGGTGTCTGCACAGCTCCTTGGCGTTGCCTTCTAAGAGCTGCCCTTTGGGGGATGCCCTTTGTGGTTGGAATGTCCCCTCCAAAACTCATGTTGACATTTAGTTGCCATTGTGACATTGTTAAGAAGTGGGGCCTTTAAGAGGTGAAGTTTTTTTAGAGATGGAGTCTCACTTTATCGCCCTTGATAGAGTGCTGTGGCGTCACAGCTCACAGCAACCTCCAACTCCTGGGCTTAGGTGATTTTCTTGCATCAGCTTCCCAAGTAGCTGGGACTACAGGTGCCCGCCACAATGCCCAACTATTTTTTGTTGCAGTTTGGCTGGGACCAGGTTCAAACCTGCCACCCTTGGTATATGGGGCCGGTGCCCTACTCAATGAGCCACAGGTACTGCCCTAAGAGGTGATTATTAACCATGAGAGTTCCACCCTCATGAATAGATTAATGTCATTAACACAGGAATAGGTTAGTTATTGTGGAAGTGCAGCCCCCTCTTTCTCTCTGTCTCTCGCATGAGGCTTCCTCGCCCTGAGATGCTTCTGCAGTGTCACAGCATAGCAAGAAGGGCCTTGCCAGATACAGCTGCTCAATCGTGGATTTTCCAGCCTCCAGAACCCTGAGCCAATAAATCTCTTGTGTTTATAAATTCCTTAGTCTGTGGGATTCTGTTATAGCAGCAGATGGGCCTGTCTAGCGCCATGTTCAAAGAGACCATATGGGGTAGTGGTCAGACACTCCCACGTTAGAATCAGACTGCTGGGTTCAGAGTCCAGCTGTGTGGCCTTGGGCATGTTACCTACACTTTGTGTGCCTCACCTGTAGAGTGAGGCTAGTAACTGTAGCAGCTGTCTCATAGGGGCAGTGTGTGAAGTCAAGGAATTAAACACGGAAAGCCCTTAGAACGGCACGTAGGAAGCACCCAGTGGGTGCTGGTTCTTACCAACACCCACCACAGTCATCTCGGTCCTCATTGTCAATATCATCACTGCAATGTGGCTCCATTCATGGCTGAGTGGACCAGAAATGAACACCTGCACTGGCCTGGCCCAATTAGGTTCCCAGTCCCAGGAATATGGAATTTGTAACCAGGACCAAAAGGCACAAATTAGTCTAGGGACAGAGTGCCCTGAGGATAGGGAAAGGGAGTTCACATGTGTCACAGGCACAGAGAAGCAGGAAGAGCCCAAGTGCAAATGGGAGAATCAAACAGAGTCATGCAGAGGTGCTCCGCTGAGAGGCCACTTAGCTCAGGTGCCTGGACCCTGAAGGCTCTGACCCTGCTCTCGGGCAGCATTTCGTGCCTTGAGCTCCATAGGACACCCTGGTCTTTGAATAAAGATCCCCTCTGAGCTTATGTTCCATAGAATGGGTTTGGTTACTTGAATCAGACAGGGAAGACACCATCCTTGCCCTAGAAAGCAAAAAAAAAGAGAAATTGGGCGGCACCAGGAAGGAATTAGAGCCCTGCCGCTGCACCGGTCACGTGTGTTTCCTCATCACGTTTGCAGGGGAAAATAAGACCCTTCCCAGGTTGATTTTCCTGACAAAGGTAGGTCCAACCTGTCCCAAGGATGGCATGGGAACATCTTCCTGCTTAGGAAAGAGAGGAGACCAAAGCCCAACAGGGGGCTGCTTCCAGCCTAACCTGGGATGATCATACATTGTCTCCAAATAACCAGCCCTCCAGGGCTCCCTGCCCCTGACCCAAGGGGCCCCAACCTCACTTTCCAGGAGAACTATCAGAACCTGTGAGCCTTGCGGGTCCTCAGTGGGAGCTCTGAGGCTCACCCAGTGACACCAGGAAGACTCCACACCCTGTCCCTATAGATGAAAGCAGGGCACAGCAGACAGAAATGTTAGCCTGCATTCCGGAGTATGATGATGGGGCCCCGAGTGTCCACTGGTCTATCCCTGTGTTTGGGGACGTTGAGTCTCAGCTGTCCCACCTAGAGCAATGCGAAGGAGTTCTGCAGGTGTCTGCCTGCCTCTTACTTCCCTCCCCGCCTCTCAGCCTCCGAATTCAGTCACCAGGACCACAGACGGCTGCTAGTATTTTCCAGTTCTATCTGATTTTTACAGCATTTCACAGTGGTGACCACCCATTGCTCCCTGAGGCACGTGTCCTCCCTGACTTCCGAGGCATGGCACTTTCTTCCTGCACTCTCCCCTTCTCCTGCTCCAGCCACTCCTCTATCTCTCCGGGGACTTTCTCCATGGCCAACTGTCCTCAAGGTGCTGTTCTTGTCACTCCCTCCACACACTCCCTGGATGTTTTCATCTGCTCCCTCACTTCTCCCCCCAACCTGGTGCCAAGGATGCCCACGCCTGTCTCTCCAGCCCAAACCCTCTCTGGGGGTGCAGACCAGGAATCCAGCAGCCTCTCCACAGCTGCCTGGGTGTCTGTGTCTCCCAAACCCAATGAGCCCAACCCTGAGCTTGTCCCTCCCCTTGAAGAGTCATCAGTTCCCTATCTCAGTAAATAATGTCTCCTAGCTTCTAGTTACTTCAGCAATAAGCATCTGAGATCCCTCGCTCTACTGCAAATGAAATCCATTAGCTACCTGTCTAGTCTACCTTTTAAGCATCTTTCTAATCCAACCACTCTCCCAGCCCCAAGCCTCCACTGCAGCTCAAAGACAGATTATTGTTCACCTGGGTCTTCCTATCAGAAATAGATGTTTAATAAATCTTTTTCAATAGATTGACCTAGTTTAAAGTTTCAAATACAAAGGAGTAATCCCTACCTGACCTGATATGGGAGCACCTCCGAGTCTAACCCAGAACCCCAATCTTAGCCGAGAGCTTAGAAACCAGGGGTTATGTCTGGAGTCCAAAGCAAAATTCTCTCCTGAGACCCAGAAGACAAAGTCCATGGCCCTGAACTTGGTCATCTCTGTCTAAAGAGTCACACGTGGCTCAACTACTTCCAGCAAGATCCTTTATTGTACTTTTCTCAAAGAAAAACAAGTGTCGATGGAGAGAGGGTTAACAGTTTATTCTATTTTTTCTGAGTGATTTTATCACTGTCGTTAGAACATTCATTGAAGTAAGTGAGGAATCCATCACAGGCTGACAGCAGTGTGCAGACTAATGGCTGTTAGATGGTAATAATTTTTAATATGATTTTTATTTCATTTAATTTCATATGTGCTTGACAAAAGGTCCCCAGTCACTGGGGAGCAGTGCGGAACTGGGAATATGCTCACAGGAAGGTCTAGGAAACCAGGTGCTGGAAGCATTCCAAAGACACAACTTTGCCATTTGGGGAAAAGTCGGGAACTTGACTAGGTGAAGGGAGCAGGTTTCTGGGACGGTGTACCTCCCCTGCACACAGTGGCATGTCTGCACCTGGTGAGACCGTGAGTCAGAGGCAGGCACAGCAGTAACAGGCAGGCCCACACACTGGCACGCAGACTTGCTGAGGCCCTCGTCCCATGAGCTATGCCTCATCCCATAAGAGGACACACAATCACACCGTGTAAGTCACACCCCAAGTCTTCAAAGAAATGCACAGTGGATATAGGAGTGTGCATATGAACATGCATTTGGGGGGAGAGAAAGAGACTCATTCCTGGCATGACACTTGATTCTCTAACACACACACACACACACACACACACACGCATGCATGCAGAATCACATAGAGAACACATGGATTTACCTGATGTGACTCCACACAGAGTCACATCTCACATACGTAAAAAAAACCACAGACTAAACTTGTCTCACAGTCACTGAGACAGACACACACAGCCTACAGGGTCCGTCCTATAGCATGTTAGTGAATCATGAAGCCCTTTCAGGGGTTCTAAAAATTTGCTTTTAATTACTAGAGGAAGTGGTGGGGAGGTCAATCCTTGTGCCTAAAGGCAAGAGGTGGCCATGGAAAGTGGACAGTGACACCTCTTTTCTGTGTGGCCTCAGTTTCCCAGCATTCCAGGACCTCCTGACAGACAGCAGGGAAGAACCAGCACAGGATGGCTGTGCATGGAACCAGGTCTGGCTGGAGCCTGCCTCTCAAGTGATCTTGGCTGGGTCTCAGCCCGCCCTGGTCACAGTCTCGGGGAGCTGTCGGTTTGGAGCATCAGGCGTTCTCCCAGACATATAGCAGATCAGAGTGATGCATCCCAGATCCCTGGGTCCTGGGGAGCCTAGCAGTCCCCAGGTCTCAGCCACAGGAACCCAGCCTGCCTGAGGACTGCTCCCACATCGGCAAGAACTTAAGCCAGAAGGAGCCCAGCCAGGGACCCAAGAGGTCAGAGGCAGAGAAGAGGACAGAAAGAAAAGAAACAACCCCATGGTTGTCAGTCCATGATGCCCCAGACACAGAGGCATCAGCACACAGATCACCAATCCCTGGGCAGGTGAAGCAATTCCCCAGTGTCGCACCAGGACAGTTCTCATTTGCTCCAAGACAAGGCTCAGCAGAAGCCAAGCAGAGCAGACAGAGCCCCCATATCTCTTTGGGTCCCACTCCACAGAAAGAGCAGAATGGTGCCTGCCATATCCTGCTGTGGAAAAGTGTCACACACCCCTGCCACAGGTCCACCAGGGAGCTCGCTGATGAGGTCTTGGCATGCCTTTCTTTCAGTCTAACTCTGAGAGGGGCTGCCAGGGGATGCCTGAGAGAGGAGGCTCTGCAGCCAGACTGCCTGGATTTAAACCCCAGGTCTGCCTCCTCACTAGCTTTGTGAACCTGCATGAGCTGCTCACCCACTCTGTGTCTGTTTCCACATCTGTGAAATTGCAATAAGAAGACGTCTCCGTCTCATAGATAATTGTAAGAATTAAGTGTGAAAGAACCCGGGTCTCGGACAAGTTTATCTGCTCTTATTATTTTCTCCCTATTTCTTCTGGCAAGGGTGGGAACTGGCTTTTCTCAGGTTCTCATAGCATGGAGAGGAACTGTTGAAGGCTGGGGCAGTCACCCCATGATGTCACTCTTCCTCAAGCCATTCTCTAACCCTGCCCACTTCCTGTAGGATTGAGGGACAAGTAGGACTAAATCACCTTATTATAGTTGACGGCTGTCTTATCTGGGTCCCCTACACACACACACACACACACACGTTTGGGACACTCCTTCCAGCCCCCTGAGTAGCCTCCCACCAGTCTGTGTGAGACTCGATCCAAGCTCAGGGGCCGGGAGGAAGGTGTGGTCAGGACCACAGACAGCAGCCTGTCTCTGTCCATGGTACTGCCTGCGGCCTTTCTCTTTTCCTTTAGCGTAGCTGCCCAACCACACGCTTGCCCCTTCCACATTCTAACCAGGAGAACACTTATCTGGAGGCTGAGACTCCAGGAAGCCCTTTCTACACATCAGTCTAGTTAATTCTCCAACCATCGAACAAGGCCAGTGCTATCATTACCTCCATTCTGCAGATGAATCCTGAGATGAGAGAGGCTATTGACTTGCTTGAGTGCACACAGCTTGGCTGCATGTGTAGACTAAATTCCAGCCAGTTTTCCAGTCTTGGTGATTTGTGTGACCCTCCTCCCTGTTGAATGAATGAATGAGATAATAATTTCAAGGCCCATCACCTAGTCCCTTTATTGCTCCTCCTCCAAACTGGGAGAAGGTTCCCCTTCAAAGTTGTATCTTCAGACCTCTCCTTCCCACAGCCCACGTGGAGCCTGACATAATCTTCCAATGCCCCTCATCAGGGTGTGGCCATCTCAAACCTCCTTGGATCAGAGCCTGAGGGCCTGGGATCTGGCTCCTGTAGCCTGGAACAGGCTAGTGTGAGTTAGGCTGCCAGGAGAAGCCCTGCCAACTCTGCCTCTTTAGCTGGAGCTACTGTGGAAAGTGGTAAGTGCCCATAAATGGCAGTGATCATTATCATTATCATTCCCGTGGAACATCCATGTTGTCTGCACCTTGGCATCAGCAGGGGACAAAGTTAAGCTGGCTTCCCAAAGTGGAAGCAGGTCCATGAAAGGAGCATGCCCCAGGAATAGTACTTCTGGCTCAGAGTGGGAAATATTCTATGGGAGTCACCGCCTTGCAGTGTATGAGCTTAGAAATTATCCCAAAGGCTTGGGACCCAGAGATTCATTTGTGGCTCATAACCCATTTCGATAGAAGCAGAACCACATTTTTAAGTTTTCACAGAGGCAGGTCAAATAAAAACCTCAAAGGGGGTGGTGAATAAGAGCCCAGACTTGTGTCAACAACAAAACAATAGGAACATATTACTGTTCATTTAATACCTACTACGAACCCAGCACTATGGCTGGCAACAAGGTACACAAGGTTAACCAAGCAAGGTCCTTGCCTGCAAGCAACACTGAGTAGTAAACAGATAATTTATGTCATCTTTGTCAAAGATGACTAAAGAGGGAAAAGATTTGGGCTCCTCCCAGGCCATGCGAGCTGAGAAAGCTCTGTGCCCGGCCACGCTTCACCAGAACCAGACAGCATGACCACACAGAAGCAGTAAAATCCAGGGAGCATTACAAGCAGGGATTCAGGAGGGAGACTGCTTTTATTCAAACCCTTGTTCTTTCCTTTACTGGTTGCGTGCCCTTGTACAAGTTTTTTTTACTGGCTGTGTGCCTTTGTACAAGTTTTTTTGTACAAGTTATTAATCTTTCTTGTCCCCACCATCCTCAGCTGTAAAATGAAATAATAAAATCTAACCGATCTCAGGGGGTATTGTAAGGATTAAATGATTATGAAGAGCATATAACAGGGCTTGGCACATAGCAAAGGCCATAGAAGTACAAGGTGATGGTGGTGCTGTCATTGTCCCAGCACACAAGCCAATCAAAGCTGGCACCAAGTTGGGGAGGCAGCTCATGGCACCCAGCCTGACTTTACTCTGGCTTTTGAGTTGCTGCTCCTTGCCCGAGCTCACGCATCGCACCAAGGGCAGAGCTGAATGGACCCCTGCCACCCCTCCAGGTGCACAGGTGGTTTCCCTATGCCTCTTCCCTCTGCCTCCGATGTATGGGCACTTACTTTGCTAAGCACTGACATACACTCTGCCATGCCAAGTCCTCGCAATAACCCTTGGAGGCGGGTTCTATTATGATCTCCACTTTCCAGGAGAGGATACCAGGCAAGTGACTCCGAGCACAAGCTCTGAGCCATTAAGCTCTATCGCCTTCCTCCACGAAGGACGTGAGGTGGCTCCTTCCCCCCAAATCTCTCCCCAGCCCTGCTATGGCTCTGAGCTCCCTCCACCTGGCCTGGCTGCAGGGTGGAACACAGCGCCCCCATGTCTCCGCTTAACCCTGCCCCTGTGGCCTTGCTCTCTTTAGTATTTCACTGCTGACCCTTCTGCGGTTCCCAATGGGAGTTACAAAGGGACAAGTCTGGGTGTCTGGGACCATGGCTCCTGAATCCCTCTCAAGACAGGTCTGGACTGCTCCTTTTGTCTGGTGTCACTGAAGGGACAGCATCCCAATACCCCTCTTACCAGGCCCTCCTCTCTCTGTCAGACTGACCCCTTCCCCCAGGGAGAGCTCATTAGGATATAGTTACCAGTTACCTCCAGGGTGTTTGTCCTAAAAAGCCCCACAGAGCATTTCCTAGCGTCACTGCCTCACGCAACTCCTAAAGTGAACACAGCCTAGTTTGATTATCCATTCTCACTCCTCTTCCTCTGGATGGGGACAGAGTCACCCAGACAGGGGTGAATTGGCCTTGCTGCACCCCAACCGCTCTGGTGGGCCTGGCATAAATCCACCTCACCAGCTGGACACACAGCTGGGTCCTCTGCCATGCACCCCTGCCACCTGACACACACACACACACACACACACACGCACTCTCACACTGTCACACATGCACTCTCTCACACACAAACTCATTCACATAATCACACACACGCTCACACTCACACACCCTCACTCTCGCACTCAGATGAATACACGCACTCACTCACGCATTTATGCACACACTCTCACTCTCACACATTCACACACTCAGTCTCACACACTCTCATTCTCACACACATTCACACATTTATGCAGTACATTCACACTCACACACTTTCACTCACACTCTCACACTCACACACTCTTGCACTCACACATTTATGCACACATTCACACTCACACACACTTTCACTCATTCACACATTTACACACTCTCACTCTCACATACTCATGCAGTCTCACACACTCATTCTCACACATGTTCACACATTTATACATGCACATTCACACTCACACTTTCACTCACTCTCACTCTTGCACTCACACTCACAAGTTTATGCACACATTCACACTCACCCACACTCACTCTTACATATTCACATTCTCACTTACACATTCATTCTCACACTCACACACATTCATACATTGACTCACACACACTTTCACTCTCGCACTAACATTCACACTCTCACACCCCCATGTTCTCACTCATACTCACATACAATCTTGCACTCACGTTTATGCACACATTCACACACACTTTCACTCACAATCTCACACACTCTTGCACTCACATGTTTATGTACACATTCACACACATTTCACTCACATATTTACACACTCACTTGCACACACAGTCTCACGCTCATATGCACTTATGCATGCACATTCACATTCACACTCACCCACACTCACTCTCACACACTCAGTCTCACACTCAGATTCACACATTGATGCACACACTTACACACACTTTCACTCTCACACTCACATTCACACACTCTCACACCCTCTTCCGCTCAGACACTCACACTCTCACTCACACACAATCTTGCACTGACACATTTATGCACACACATTCACACAATTTCACTCTCACTCTCACACACACACTCATACACTCTCATTCTCATACACACATCCATGGGTTTATGCACATATTTACACACTCACACTCATTCTCACATTCACATTTATGTGCACACTCACACACTTGCTCTCATGCTCATACACACTCACACTCATATTAATACACACTCACATACACACCCCACCCACCTTTGGATGTGAGTGGAGCTGGATTTGAATCCTAGTTCTACCCCTGGTATGGACCTGGCCCTTCTCCCTCTGATCCTCAGTTTTCCCACCTGTGAAATGGAGAACAGGGGTCTGTCTTTCTGGTCCAGCATGCCTGGGCCCATAGAAGAGATCCGAGCCCAGACATCTGCTCTTTTCCTATCCTCCCAAGGGTATCCCTGTAGCCGTGGGGCTAGGGACGAGAGGCTTACAGAGGACCAGAGGACCCTGCACCTTTGCAGAGCCCCTCCCCTTCCTGCCTTCCTTTCTCCCACAAGCTTTACTGCACCAGCTCAGAGGCAGGATAGCTTTGGAGTTAAATGCAAGGACTTGGAGTCAGGTCAAGCTGGGTCCAAGGCTCCACTCTGCCCCTCTCTGGCAAATTACCTAATCTCACTGAGCCTTGGGATTCCCAATTACAAAACAGGGTGAATAATACCTCCACACTGAGCTCCCCTGGGGATCAAAGAAATCACAAATGGGAAATGTCTAAACAGAGCAGTCAAAGCCATCCTGGCATGGCCTTGGGGCAAATGGTCAGAGAACCCCAGCCAGGGCTGCATTCACAAAGCTGCTCATGACTCGGGGACACCAGAATCCCCCACCAGAACGTGATGGCCAAGGGGAGCTACCATATGACCATACGATCCCTCTCCTAGGGCTGCCAACACTTGTGTACTTGTATATAATACACCCATAGAATGTTCTAGCAGAATTAGTCACAGTAGTCCCCAAATGGAGACTATCCAAATGCCCATACACTAGTGAACGGACAAACAGACCAGGTGTGTCCATGCAGTAGAAGGCTGGGTGTCAGGGACAGGGAATGAAGCGCTGGCTCACGCTACAACACAGGAGGACTTCTCAACATCACGCTGAGTGAGAGAAGCCAGACGCAAGACCACACTCTCGACTCCCCCTACATAGACTGTCCAGAGGAGATGGGCCACAGAGACAGCACGGAGATTAACGTGGCCAGGGCTGGAAGGAGGGGAAAGAGTCTGTGTGGGGAAATGAAAACGTCCAGGATCAGACAGTGGTGATGGCTGCCCAACCTTGTGAACATACTAAAAACACTATTGTACACTTTGAAGGTGTGACTTTTATGGCATGTTAATTATACCTAAAAAAAAAAAAAAATTGGTTGATGGGAGTCTCAGCACTAATCAGGGCCCAGAAGTCCTTCTTCACCGACCTAGGGAGCTCTGCACAGCCTCAGACAGCTGGGACCTCAGAAGAAAACAGTCACAGGCCCTAACAGCAGGTGAGACCCTCATTTAAATCTTAGCTCAACCACTCACAAGCCCGTGGTCTTGAACATGTTGTTTAACTCTCAGAGTCTCAGTTTCCACATATGTAAAATGGGAGGTAGTAACATTACCCACTCCACCAAGTTGTGAAAATGAAGTTCATCAGGTAAATTACCCAGCATGGTGCTAGACACAGCA
The DNA here is from genome assembly GCA_963574355.1 of Loris lydekkerianus. Lineage (NCBI taxonomy): Eukaryota > Metazoa > Chordata > Mammalia > Primates > Lorisidae > Loris > Loris lydekkerianus. The sequence goes on from CAUYPK010106389.1 coordinate 115,997, forward strand.
TATGTTCAGAATGCATGGGCCCCAACGGCACTGAACTCTCACCAAGTCCTGCCAACGTCCCTGATGGGGAAGTACTCTTGTCTCCTTTGGACAGATTTTGCCTGTGCCCTCCTCCCCCAAGGTTCAGGAGCTCTGTGGCAGGGCGGGGGTTACAGTGAATGTGGTTGTGGGTGAGGGACTGTGACCTCAGACAGGAAGCTGCCTCACATAAGGCTTAGGTTCAGGATTTCTAAAGACTGCTCAGACCCTTAAAGTTAATGATTATAAAAACAATAGGAGCTGATATGCTCGCTCAGAGAAACTGCTGGAGTCTTTGTTCCCCTTCCTCAGCTTATCATTTGGGCTAATGAGCAAATAGCCCAGTAAAAGCTGAGTGGAACTGATAGCCAGGGCCACATCAGAACCCCACAAGCGGGCAGTGGTCCCCTGAGTTCCCACCTTTGAAAATTAAATTTATATTTCTTAAGTCAGTTGCCACCAGACCCACAGGTCTCAGGGGCCAGTTTGGAGCGTTTGGAGGCTGCCATGGACAAGCCTGACAAAAGCTGAGGCCTGGCCCAGGCAGGGACCTGAGGGCGCAGAGATACACCCATGACAGGCCCAGGTGACTCACTGGCTGGAGTGAAGAAGGAGGACTCACTGGACTAACCCCATCCCAGGTTCCAGCTAGGTGGGTGAACCTGGGGCCAACTCTACCCCAAGTTCAGGGGCACAGAGATAGATGAGGCTCCCCAGAAAGCTTTGGGCTAGAGGTAGAGATGTGGAATCAGTAGGATGGAGGAGGGAGAAGGAATCAGTAGGATGGAGGATGGAGGAGGCAGAAGGAGGGGAGGAGGGAGGAGGAAGGAGGGAAGGAAGAGTGCTGGGCTTCACAACTGGTCCTGAGGAACAGCCACAGGCAAGAAGCCAGCAGAGGAAGAGGAAGCTCGAAGGAGCTGGGAGGACAGCCAGGGAGGGTGGAGCCAAATCTGGGAACTGCAGCATTGTGGAAGGTACAAGAAGAAAAAGCCCCCTGGGGGTGGGGAGGACGCATGCCCATGATAGCACTGAATTTTGCTTCAAGAGGCTGCTAGTTGTAGTTGGTGTCAGCAGGGGGTCGAGGGCTTCGGCTGGTGGCCAAGGCCAGCACGTTACGGGGACAAGAGAGCCCCAGAGGAAAGGAGGCTAAAGAGACCAAAAAAAAAAAAGAAGGGTGGCTGCTGGTCAGGACCCCCCAGGGCCCTGGCTTGTGAGAGAGCCCATGGCCCTCACTCCCTCCAGCCCTCCATCACAGCACTGACCACCTAGAAGCGTCATCATCTCTCCAGGCAGATCGTGAGCCATTCTCCTAACGTATTTCTGGAGCCCCCGGACCTGGTACAGAGGAAAGGACAGGGCGACAGGCAGGCAGGCACACGGACGCATCCAGATAGACAAGCAGGCCAGCAGACAGGCCGACAAGCAGCTGGAGAAACAGCCGTGGGCACAGGCAGGCAGGGCCACCGAGATGCCTACCCCTCCACTCCGGTGCCCCCACCCCCACCGTTGACACTACCAGGCCCGGAGCACAGATTTATCTCCAAAGGCTGCCACAATCCAGATATTGGATTTGTAATCACAGGCTCCAATGTTCACGGGATAAATATACTAACAAACTAATTGTTTGTTAGCTCTGAGGTTGGAGCAATCAACACGTCCGGCGTGAGATATGGGCCACTCGCTGGCTCAGGTCTAGGCCGTCCCAAGGCCCCGGGGCCTGGCGCCACATACACCCCACGGGCCCCAGTGGGAGTCTCTGGCCCAGTGTGCCTACCCAGGCCTGAACGTGCATGCAGGGGTGGCGTGGGCAGGGGGGCTTCCTGAGTGTGCTGGCACGTCGCCGTCACTGCGGCCCCTGCCCGAGCCTCGTCAGAGGCAGACATAAACTAACTCGGCTCCTGGGGACCCCAGAGGAGCAGCAGGAACTGTTTGGTAGAGAATTATAGCTGTGGGTGAAATTAGATGTACTCTGAGCCCCAAGGCTGAGAGAAATAAAAAGCATTTTAAATGGAGTGTAGAATTCATATTCCTCAGTCACCTTCCAATAAATAAATCTTGTACCATTTTTTTCTGTAAACAGTGGTTACTCTCGGCTTCTATTGTCTCCACGTTCCATATGCCAATCGGGGGAGTGGCAGGGCCGTGCTGGGAGGGAAGGAAGAAAATGGGGCCAGCCTGAGGCCTGGGGGGATTGGAGGCCCGGTGGCTTTCCTGGAGGTGCCCCCCCCCTCCGTCTTCAGGAAGTGCCCAGAGGATCGTGGGGTATAGCTCAGCCCTGGACATCCCCCAGGGACCCATAGGCTCAGTGCCTAAGATGGAACTTCTGCCCCTCAAGGTTGGAGACGCAGGCGTGCGAGGCTCTCCGGGTCCCTTTTCCCCCTGAAATGAAGCATTCATGAAGCGTTCACCCCGCCATCAGGGTGAGGGGAGCGCGGCAGGCCCCACCACAGAGGCTTCCATTGTCTCTGATGTTCCTTTTAAAAACCTGGCCTTCCAGTTGTGAAAAGGCTACCTCCTCCCCACTAAAGATGTGGGAATCACAGAACATCACACAGAAGAGGAGGATCCCCCACAACCTTATCACCTTGGAAATTAAAAAAGAAAAGTCACTGCTGATGTTTTGGCGTTGTTCCTTCCAGACTCTCTTCAGTATATGTTAATATATTTACATGATTAAATATGTGTCTTACAAAACAGAAATCATTCCTGCGTTTATTAAGTACCCCACACATACTGGGTACTGTCCCAGGCATTTTGAATGTATGACCTTTGAATCTTACAATGATCCTACAAAAAAAAAAAAAAAAAAGAATTTATGTTAAGGATTACAACCAATGTGAACCTCCAATAGAAACAGCGTGGGTTCACTCTGGGGCACTAATGTGTACCTGGCACGCCCTACTGAGTGCAGACCCGCATGGCCTCCTGAGGCCCCCTCCACAGCCAGGCAGGCCCCAGCCTGATCCTTTGGTAGGGAGGAGACTGCCAATGACCAAGAGGATTGTGGGTGGCAGAGCCACGATGCCAACTCAGGTCTGTCTGACTCAGAGTGTGTGCTCCCAGCCACCCCCCACCACTGCTGCCCACAGCCAGACTGCAGTGGACAGTCCCCATGGCCCCACCCTGGCCTTGCCACCATGGGCCCCACATACTATTCTTCTTTGACCTCCAGGAATCGGTCTTTTCCCATGGTCTAAGCACAAGGTTTCCACAGCCACCCAACCCTGCCCTGCTGGCTCCATGAACACGGAGGCTGCAGAGGGAACCGGCAGAGTATGGTTTGGACTCAGACAGACACAGCTTCACTTTCAGCCTGGCCTCTTTTCAGCTGTGTGCCCTTGGAGAACTCACTGCCCCTCTCTGGGCCTCACAGGCCTTAGCTTGAACATGGAAATAATAATATTCTGTCCACTGGACTAATCACACAAATCAGACAAGGTCATTACATGAGGAACTTGGCACAGTATCGGGCACTTGCTAAGGGCTCCAAAATGCTGGCTCTCTTTTCAATTAACAGCAAGACACCAAAAAATTTTTAGAAGAAACGAAGAAAGAAAAAAAGCCACAACAACAAAAACGGGACAGGGGACACGTATCCTGGCCCTCCCTCCTCTCTACTCTATTTAATCGGCTGACACATTTAATCTGTACACATTTTACAGAATGCTTGGAGCAGCACTTGATTGTTTAAACAGCTGACACCATTGCCTTTCTACAACCTGAAAATTTCCACAAAGCAGGCAGAGCAAGGAGAGGCATGGGAGGCAGGACCGTGTTAGGAACTGGGTTCGGCCCCCAACTGCCCAAGATGCAGGCTCATGCCCAGCAATTCCTTTGACTGCAGCAGCCCTGGAGGCCTTCCTGGGGGAGGAGGGCGGTGGGAGGCACTAGAGAGATGGACAGCAAGAGGGGCTGTGGCTGCCAGGGAAAGAGGATCAATCACGGCCATAACCCTGGCCTCAGGGACCACAGGTTTGTGTCTAAGGTCGCTTACTGATTTCTGTGGGACTCTGGGCTGGTCCCTTGCCCTCTCTGGGCCTCAGCTTCCCCCTCTGTGAAATGGGAATGATGACACCCACCAGAACTCAGAGGGTTGTGCCAGTGGGAATGAATGGTGATCAGCAAGTAGGTGGCTCCACTCCAAGCTCTCAGCAGTAGCTGACTCAGGGGTGGCCAGGACTCCCTTCTTCCCAGGATTCATGGTCATTTATTTTTGGTTAATTAAATGGTAAGATTTTCATGTCTGATTATTTACTGCCAGCCAGCTTCATTACCAGCTCCCCATAAATCACAGAGGGAGCCCGACTCCAGCTCCCACCTCCAAACCCGCTCCTCAGCTGAAGCCCCTGTCCCCAAGCAGAGCTCAGCCTTTGAGGGACCCCAAGAGGGACGAGAGCCATGTCCTGGAGAGCTGCACACACACTTCCCCTGGCTCCCCCCAGGCCCCAAACTCTGCGCCATCTAGGTCCCCTGTGGCCTCCTGACACCTGGAGTCTCAGAAAGGCCAGGTTCACTGCAAACCACTGGACCAGAAGACAGCCCAGCAGGTCCTCAAGAGCACCTACTGTGTGCCAGGCTGTTCACAAGCCTCTGAATCCCAGCCATGACTAGACCCACTCGCAGAGAAAAGGATACGAAGCCTTGGGATGCTCAGGGAACTGGCACAGGCCCCAGGGGTGGTCAGTGGGGAGGGAGGTTTAAAACCTGTACCATCTGGCTCCTCTGGGTCGCCCCCTCATGTGAGGAGGAAAGGACAGGCTTTGGAGTCAGACAGACTGGGATTCAAATCCAAGTTATGATGTTGACAGACAGCGTGACCTTGAGCATGAGTCTTCACTCCTCTGTGTCAGCTCCCTGGCCTCCCTCGCCAAGCTGTGGGCATCAGGGGGACTGAGCACTCACTGTGTTCCAACCCCAGGGCCAGGGTGGGTAGAGCCCACGACAGGAGGAAAACCCCTAGCTGGCCCCAGATGGTGCTCTGGATGGAGATGACCCTACAGAGCTGCCCCCATCCAGCCCCAAGTTGATACCTGTATGGCCTCAGCCCTAGGTGCTTACCTGGGGAAGGGGGAGCTCCGGAAGTGCCAAGCTCAGAAAAACTGGTGCTTCCCAGGCCCCAGCCTTGGCCACCAGACAGAGGACAAACAGAAGAGAGACAAAACAAGCCACTCAGGCAGCAAAGGGAACCAGTGCCCCCATCCAACCAGGACTCCAGGAGGCAGGCAAGGGTACCCTTGGCCCCATCCCCAGGACCCAGCCTGGCCGAGAGTGGGTGCTCAGTTCAACTCTCTGAATGATCAAGTGAATAAATGAGTGATAAATGAGCCAATCAACAAACCAAAGACTGACGAAAGGAAAGAATGAATGAGCCAATGGCTGAGTGAGGGAGCAAGTCACTGAACCAATGAATGAACAACGGAATGAATGAATGAATAGGAAAACATAAGAGTAAGTGATTGACTAAACCCGCCAATGCAGAAGGGATGAGTGAACGCCAGGGAGTGATGGAATGGAAGAGAAGGAGGCAGGAGAGAGAACGGCGGGAGAGGATGGGCATGCGAGCAGCGCAGGCCTCAGGCGAGACTGTCCCATCCCCAGGAGCAGCTGGGGACCTCTGCCATCCCTGCAGGTCTGGAGTTCAGGAGCCCCCTCGCTGGCAGCCTCGAAAACCAGGCTGGGGAAGGCGGCTGGTTCTGCCAAGCACCCGGCTGAGTCTTTAACTATTACATTAAGCATCTGCTTTGCCATTCACGGATCAGATAGCATTTTACCCCTGAGATATTTGATTTTATTACCTTCCAGGGAGAGGGCCAAGCAAGTGTTCTTATTGATTTGCACATTAAATATATTAGTAATAAAACAACATCTCTGTAAACCAATTGTAAAATCAATATTAATTGGTACCAAAATATCACAAGTAGTTGAATTACAATTAAGGGAGGTGGCAAGTCTTGCCTCAGGACACAGGGTGCCAAGGTCCCAGAAGGAAGAGGGGTTGGAGTCAAATTTCAGAGTCCAGGCAGATCTGGATTTCCCTATCTGAGACTCAGTTTTCTCATCCGCTAAATGGGGATAATCATTCTAACAGCCAGCATTTGAGAAGGATTAAACTGGGTATGTGTATGCCATGCCTGGCAGCAGCAAGTGCCCAGGAATGTTCCCCTCCTCTCTCCATTTAGTCCCAGCTGTAGGCCAAGTGGAAGTCATTCTCACTGTAGTAAGAAATAGCACTGCTGGCAATGTAAGAGTGGGTCATGGTGGCGGGGATGGGGGGAGAATAACAGGGAACCCAAAGGGTTAAGTGGGGGTACAATAGTATGGGGGTGCTCAGAGAGGACTTTCAGAAGAAGTGACTTAAAGTTAAGACTCAAAAGTTTGGGAAGGAGGTTTGGTGTGTTGTAAGAAGACCAAGGGCCACAGTGACTTTTTATTTCTCAAGAGAAAGCTAGTCAGTCTGGGACCTTGAGGTCACCTGCAAGGGTTGAGCATGGGAGTTGAGGTGAGCAGGGACCATGGACATCAGGTGGACCAGGTGCTCTAAGTGACCTCTGCAGGCCGAGCAACTTCAACCAGGTTGGCTGTTCTCAGGAGCAGGGTACCCAGGGGACCTGGGGGAGGCCATAATCCCAATGGTCACTATCAGGGGTCACTATAACAGCCACAGGAGAGCCAGCTGCCCAGCCCCACCCTGCATTTCTCACGGTCCTGGGCCCTCTCTTTCCCGGTTCTCCCAAAGTGCCTGGGGAGGCATCTCGCACAGATCCCAGGGACCAACCTCTTGAATCTGTGTTTGTGTATTTGGTTGGTTGTTTACTAAACCTCCTTAGTGACAATCACATTGATCCTACAGCAACAGCCCTACAAGGCAGCGGTGACTATCACTCCCATTTTACAGATGAGAAAACTAAGGCTCAGAGAGATGGCCTTGGCCCGAGCACACAGCCAGTAGGCAGCAGGCTAGAGAGTGTGCTGCTCTCCTGCTTCCAGTCCTGGCAGGGATACAAAGTGTGTGGTGTCAATTCATGATGCCACTAACTGGCCCTGCTGTTGCACTTGGTGGGTTGCTACAGAATCTGGACAAGAGGCCATTACCCACACCAAGGGTACTTCCTCCACGCTTCTGGCTCACTACACTCACAGCGTCCTGTGGATGTTTTGATTTTGTTCTTTAGAAATGACTATAACAATATAAATACAAATAACAATACACATGACATGATGATAAGGGGCCTTGCACCATGCCAGAAACTTCACCCACATTTGCTAATTTGACTGTACAGGACAGGGGTTAAGTTCGCAGGCTCTAGTCAGAACTACAACTCTGCCACTTCTTGTGCAACTGTATCAGTGAGCTGTGGCCACAGCAACGCTGCGCTGCGTAACAAACCACCTCAAAAGTCTGTAAACATTTATTATCCCCCCAAAGGCTTGTGAGTCAGCTGTGGTCTGACTGACATAGGCAGGGCTGAGCCGAGAGGCTCTGCTTCAGACTGAGGGCTACAATAAGGACCTCTTCTCATTCCAGGACCAGCGGCTGCCCAGAGCAGGGGCCCATGGAAAAGACAGAAGAGCAAGAGCCAAGCAAAATTACACAAACACATGAAGGGCCACTACACAAGTCATGTCCACTGCATTCCCCTGCCCAAAACAAGTTCCATGGCCAAGCTCACCATCAATGGAACAGGGAAATACACTCTACCTGTGGTAGGCGTAGAAGAAAATATCTGTAAACAATTACCCAAACCACAGTGGTGACCCTGGGCCTCTATTTACTCATCTGTAAAGTGGGAACCAGGTACTGAGCCAGCAATAGAGGATTTAGTCTGAGTGCAGAACCCCCCACCCCAGGTCCATGTCTTATGCTCATGGAGGCCTCCTGGTTCTACAGTGCTCTGTTCTTTTGCTCTAGGATGTTGGCAGCCTTTGGAGGTGGGGGACCTGACATCCTGGGTCCCTGTGCCATCTCGGCCATTTACTCACTAACTGATGGCAGGTCATGCTGCAAACCCCCTTGCCATACTCAGAGTTCACCCCAGAAGATTCACCAGAGCCCCTCTCCTGACCGAGGCCCAGGGCCCAGCCACACAGTGCACAGCACCTCCCTCACTATGGCTCTGTGGTGGGAACCTCCCTCACTATGGCTCTGTGGTGGAGCACCTGCATGAATTCTGCCTCCCTGGTCTGCATTCAAGACCCTCCATGGCAGGGACTGGGGCTACTGTTCACTGTCAAGGCCCAGAGCCTCCACAAGCATGTCAACCGCAGGCATGTCCCTATTTGGCCATCCTTACTCAGGCATTGTTTGGTTACAAGGAATAATCACACACACTGAAAAAAGGAAAAAGTGGTGGGAGTGGATTTTTGGCAGAGTCTAGAAAACATTGGGACAGAAAGTCTGTCCCTGTGAAGGAGTGGGACCTGGACACAGAAGGTCATAGGTACCAGGCAGCAAGCCTGCCTTTGTCTCTTCTCTCTGCGCACACCCCAGCCCGACCCCACAGTCTTGAACACTGACAGATACTAGCTGGGGGCTCTGCAGCTCAGATGCACATTCCCAGTTCCAGGGAAAGATGGTCTAGTCAACTCTAACTGCTGATGGTCAGGTGGCCCAAGGTGCCATCACTGCCCAGGCTGCACCTGGGGTCTAGAAGACAGATCTCAAAGAGGAGGTGAGTTTGATGGACACCAAAGGGCAGCACAGCCTCCCTGCTCCTGTCTCCTCCTTTGTGAAGAGAGAACAACAATCCCACCTCCTGCAGTGGTGTGAAATGCTGGCAGGCTAGTGGGTAACAATCCCACCACCTCCAGTGGTGTGAAATGCTGGCAGGCTAGTGGGTAACAATCCCACCACCTCCTGCAGTGGTGTGAAATGCTGGCAGGTTAGTGGGTAACAATCCCACCACCTCCAGTGGTGTAAATGGCTGGCAAGCTAGTGAGTAACAATCCCATCTCCTGCAGTGGTGTGAATGCGCTAGCAGGTTAGTGGGTATCAATACCACCTCCTGCAGTGGTGTGAATGCGCTAGCAGGCTAGTGGGTAACAATACCACCTCCTGAACAATCCCATCTCTTGCAGTGGTGTGAATGGCTAGCAGGCTACTGGGTAACAATCTCACTTCCTGCAGTGATGTGAATGGCTGGCAGGTAACAATACCACCTCCTGCAGTGGTGTAAATGGCTAGCAGGCTAGTGGGTAACAATGATCACAGAAGCCACCACTGTCCTGGGAACTGTGCTAGGCCCTTTCCCTGCATGATTTGATCAAATGCTAAGAATAATTTCTTGGGTATGGTGCCTCAATTGCTGTCACCTTACAGAGAAGGAAACTGGGGAACAGAGAGGGTAAGCAACTTGCCCAAAGTCACACAGGACTGAGATTCCAGAGAGGTCTCTTCCTCCACTGGCTGCCTCTTCAACCCTGTTCTGCTCTCTTTTGCCAAGAGTGTCCTTGAGGTTTAGCTGCCCCTGGAGAAGGGCAGGTGAGAGCACAGCACAGACCCTGAGGACGGGGCCATGTTAGTACCATCTTGCTGAAGACCCTCATTACATTGACATTTAAAAAGTGCTCATGGGGGCTCCCTAGGGGTGTGGGATTATACCGTAGCTCTTTCAGGGCTGTGTCCCCTGAGGGGGGCCCTGGGTGGAACACATAACCAAGGCACCTGTTTCTCAGAGCAACATCCCATCTGCACTTGGATCAACTGTGGCCCTTGTTCCCAAACAATCCTTCTGAGGAACCACAGTTGGTGTGCCCTCCTAAGGGGGACCTGACACAAGATGCCAACTGTGAGGCTTGGTTCCCACTCCAAGGAGCCCCAGGAAGAAGTCATGTCTTCTTTCTTTTTGCACGTGTCCAAAGACATCCATTTTCCCCTGGCAGCCCCTGCTAGGGAGTGTGGATCACACAGAGAGGGAGGAAGGGGCCTGGGAGGCCCACAGCTGAGGCACTGGCAATGTGCCCGCCAGGCTGCCCACACCTTCAGCTGTAAAGCAGAGGCATCACAGCCCACGAACTCGGAGCTTTGCTAAACTCTGGCCTCAGCTTCAGGCTCCTGTACCACCCTCCTGGCTAGAGTCCTACCCAGCCAAGGTTCAGGGGTCACCAGACCCAGCAAGCAACCTCCTCCCTCTCCCACTGATGTGAAGGTCCCAAGGGAGATCTCAATCACAGAGACCTGGAACTTTCCTTGAAAACAAAGAAGGGGCGGTGGGGGAGCCAAATGCATCCTCAGCCAGCACTTCCTACAATTCCCACCTGTGCCTGCCTATGTATGCACGTGTCTGCACACCTGTGCGTGTAAACACATGTGTACACATGCCCCAGATGTAGACACCTGGGCTTGGGTGCATGTTCAAGGGTGTGCACAGGTATGAGTGTGCACAAGGGTCATGGGCGTGTCCCACAGCAGAGCCTACATGCGTGCACGCTCTGGGCACATACATCAGACAAAGAGCACACAGTACTCCAGGATGCAGAAACCTGTTCACATGGGGGCCGAGGGCCCTGGAACCTGACAGCTACTTACCTTTCTCGGTCTAATCCTTCCTCTATCTGACCTCACGCTTCCCCTCTGTTGGAAAGGTTTAATGCAGTGATTTGCTGTTAAGTATTGTTTTTTAATTTTTGTTTGTTTTGAGAACTCCCACCACCTCTGCAGCAGTCACTGGCTGAGTGTTGCTAAATAATTCCAGCTACCAGGATTCACACACTCCCAAAAAAAGAAGAACAGGGGACTGCACCCTCCCTCTCCCCACCACCCAGCTCAGCCCTGGTCCCACACCAGCAAGGCCCATGGAAGACAAGGAAGGGATGGTGGGCCAATGGTCTCACACAGGTCCCCCCAACCCCAGGGCCTGGGGCCCAGGACCCCACTCACTGATCACAACAGCAGCTGCTGGAGAGCCCCCCAGGGATGGGGGCTCCAGGCCTCTCCTTGGGGACAGCAGTAGGAGTATCAGGTGTCTCCCCCCTGCCACCGCCCCGCATTGTAAATAATGCCAAAAATGAGTAGTTTTTAAAGAGTGTCCAGTGGGATTCTGGCGCCTTCTTTTAATTATACAAAAACAGCATGGGTGCTTGGGCAGATGTTGGCGCTAATTGTTTTGAAAGCAAGCCCTCTTGGCTCTGCAGAATCCTTCTTTGGGCACAGTGAGATGCAATTCCCCAACAGGCCAGTGAGGTCACTCCCTCTGCTGGGCAGAGGCGCCTGCTCCCTTCCTCCAAGACCCCCTACACCACAGCCCTGTGGTGGGAACAGGGGGTGAGATGAAAAGGAAAGGGGGGTAGGGGTGGGGCAGGCCAGGGCCGACCTTCAGAGCTCTCTCCTCTCCTGTCCTCACCTTGCCCTTGCTGGCCCGACATCCACTGACCCACAAACCATCTGATGAGAGGACACTTGGAAGCTGAGAACAGGGTTGGGAGGGACAAACAGGCAGCAACGCAGGGCAAAGTGCACCACCATTTTCACCACTCTGATGTGTGCCAGCCCTGCACACAGGTTATCCAACCTAACTGTGCCCGGCAAATTCTCAGATCAGTGTTATTATCCCTGTTAGCAGGTAAGGTCACAAAGGCTCAGCCAAGCAGCAAGCCAAGGTCATTCTCACAACTAGACAGCCACAAAGTCGGGACCCTGATCTCAGCTCTCCCTCCTGCACATGGACGCTAGATGGGCAACAAGGAAAAGAGATGGGCCAAGGAATGTGCAGAGAAGGAGTGCGTGGACAGGTGGCTGGATGGATGTGCAGCCCCTGACTGCTGCTGCCGGAAGGGATGGTGCACATGGGGCAAATTTTGCCTTTAACCCATCACTCACCAGAGGGGCTTCTACTAAGCCAAGGGACCCCTTCTGTGACAGTCAGCCTGCGGGCTGGGAGGCTGCAGCAAGGATCCCACTCCCAAAGGAATCAACAAGAATCTAGCAGGGCCAGTGTTGAGGGAGCTCAGAAATAAACATAAGCAGAAAAGCACAGAGAAATTGGGACAAAAAAGACAGAGAGGGTCCCAGTTGGAAAGGGATGGAGAGAGAGCACAGCACCAGGGAGCAGGGCGGGGTGCAGGGGCTGGCTGGGCCTGCGGAGGGACAGGCCTGGACGGGAGGAGGTGATGGATGGCGCGCCCATCAATTTCTGAAGGCCAAGGCTCGGAGAGCAGCAGAGTCAGTGAAATTTACATTATTAATCTCTTGTAATAATCTATGACTCAAGCAGGCTGAGAAAATAGCAGCGGCTACGCAGTGACCAGCCTATATAAATAACGGCTCCGCGCTCAATTTAATTGCACTCTAGTGAAAGTGCTCTTCTTGTATCTTTCTAATTACTTTAGTTTCATTAGGTCTAGCAGAGAAAGAGAGAGAACCACAGAGAGGGTGGGAGAGAGCGACTCCATTGAGCACCGCAACAATGAAAAATTCATATTCTGATTTTTTTTTTTTTGTTCTGTGAAATATTTAAATGTTAATAGCCATTCAGTCCCTGACATGCTATCTCACCAGTGTGGAGTTAAACAGAAAATCTATTTAATCTAAGGAATCTCATTAAATGGTCGTGGCAAGGCAGTGGCTCCAAGGTAGTCAATAGCGGGGAAGAGAGAGAGGGAGAGAGAGGGAGAGGGAAAAAAGAGCTCACTAAGATTCTTTAATTTAATTTATTGTCGTGCATGAGACACCAGGAGAGGCGGGGAGATGCTGGCTCCTGCGCCTCCATTTGAGTGGATAATGATTAAATGTTTTCTATTGTGCTACAGCTGGTATGTATTATCACAGAGAGAGTGAAAAACACAAACTCTCAGCAATTTTGACTGCTTTCCAAATATTAGCTCCTTTTAAAGCCATTAAAAGATTATCACTGATTTAACCAAATGTCTGTTTGGAGCATTAGCAACAGTCTGTTCTCCGAATCCCCAGAATGCCATTCCTCTCTTCTCTCCTCCGATTATCTCATCCACCCAGCAGTATTTAATTTCATTCCCATGAATATGCAATGAATTTAATTTTGAACACTATTTTCATCTGCTCCTGTAATCACAAAAAATGCTGGTGTAATTAGTTTCTAATTACTTGCTTTAATTGTTGTAGTAATCATTTTAATTACCCAAATGCACAGACATCAAATGCTAAAAGGAAAATAATCCTCTTGTACCTCCTACCTTGTCTTTTTACACTTGGTGTTTGATATCTCGATTTTGACACGGGCAACCTTCACCGAGCCCGGGAGTTCTGGGGGGGGATTCTGGGGAGAGGGGCCGCCGGTCCCAGGGAGGCCGCTCCAAGCCCAGGCCTCCGCGCAATCTGCTCGCTGAAATTTGCATGCCCCCCAAAAAACCATTAAGTTAAAATATACAGTTATTGTACCTTTCTGGGCCGGGCGCCATGCACGAGCTTATTGCTGAAGCCCAAACCGGCGCGAGCAGATGGTAAATCATGAAATTTTATGAAATTATTACGCCGGCGAGGTGTTTTGAATAGGAGCAGCTGTGAAGGAGATGGGACGTTATAAACACTCACAGGTGTTACCATCTCCCCCACTGCCAGCCGCAACATAAAAAAAAAAATTAAATTATAAACAAACCGGCAAATGTTGTAATCTCTCTCCTCGACACACTCCTTACAGGGAAATTGCTTAAACTAAGCAAAGAATTCAATTTTAATTTGCATAAAATATTTATCAAGGCTTACGCAAATTTCCGCGAAGCTCCCTTCCTGCCAAGTTTAAAATTGCTCAGACATACAGAGGTGCAATATCGGCATGTGAGGAGGCCATCAGGCTCGCCCTCCCGGCCACTCGAGCCTGCACAGACGGACGCGCGCCCAGATCAGCAGCCGACTGGGCCCTGCCAATTTTTCCTTTTCCTTTTTTTCTTTCTTTTTTTCTTTTTTTGCACACAGATTGTTTTTCTCATTATGTTTTTATATCTACCTAAACTGTTAATTAGGCACTTAGAAGATTTTTTATTGGGGCCTAAGAGTAACAAGCTGCTTTGTTTGCAGGCTCTTACCTTGCTGCTGTTCTGTAAACATGGGCTTTTTGCTCCAAAAGCCTCATTTCCAGCCTATTATGGAGATGGTTTTATGTGCTGGGAGGAGGTGGCCCTGAATGAGGGAAGGAGGTTTCAGTCCTCCAGGCTGGCAGACGTCTGTGACCCCAGATTGGGTCCTGGCCTGGCCACAGGAGACGGAGGAAGAAGGAAGCAGCCAAGGGGCCAGGAAACTAACAAGATGACTCAACAGCAAGCTGGGGTCCTTTCTAGAGCTGGCCCTCTTCTGAGCCCTTATCTAAGCCCCTCAAGGTCTGACTCTAGGATACAGACTCTTCACACCTGTACACCTGCTTTGTTCCCAGGAATGAGGCTCTCACCAACCAGCCGCTGGCCTTTCTGGTCCCAGGTGCAAGCAACCAAGCTCTACCTCAGGGTCTTTGCACTAGCTAGGAGAGTTTTGCGCCCAAAACTCTCCATGCAGTTGGTTGACTCCTCAGCTGCAAGGACACCTCCTCAAAGAAACCATCCAGGACTACCCAGTCTCTTGCACGTGACCTTGGAGATTCACCAGAATCGGCCCTGTTGAGGCATTTGTTTATTGCTTATCCCCTCCCCCCCCAAGAGGGAAGCCCTAGGAGAACGAGGATCTGTTTGGTCTACGTTCACCCTCCAGTGAGAGCATTGCCCAGCATGCAGCAGGTGTTCCACAGTGAGTGAATGAATGACCCAGCATAACTGCACAAAGGCACAGGCACATGACTTTAGCCTTTTCTTAGGGAGCTGTGCAGAGCAGGGCCTGGCACCCAGGAGGTGCTCAATCACGCTTTGTTAAAGAATGGGTTGCTTCCGACTGAATCCCAAGCAAATCAGGTGATCAACACCCAGCACCCCCTATCCCAGCGGGCCACTCCCAGAAGTGCCCATGTCCACCCTCCATCGGCGTCACGGAGGAGGGGAGGGTGCTCTTCGTGAGGAGCTGGGATCAATGGGAAGAGTAAATTAACCAGGGTGAGTGACTAATCAGGAAATAATCAGGTTTTACATGTCACAAAAATGTCTGCACGCCAGATAGGGAATTGGGACCGAGGTATACAGGGAAGACAAAAGCAACAGCTTTGCAGGGAGGGTCAGTGGGCCATGAGAGCCGGGTGAGCCTGCCCAGTCTCTGATCTCTGCCCCACTTTACCCACTGCATCTGTAGATGATAATAGGAGTGGCCTCTCAGGGCTGCTGGAGGACACGGCAAGAACACAGGTGGAAAATCCTCAATGCTCTATAATGTTAGTTCTTGACACTATCTTAAAACACCTTGCTCCAAGGGCCTGCTCCTGGAGTTCCCAATTTCTGTGGTGACCCCCTGCTGAATGCCCTTTCCCCAGCCCCACCCACCTTCCCCAGGCCCCAGGTGTGAGCTAGATAGGTACTACACTCCCATTTAACAGAGAGGAAATGGAGACTTAGTCAGAGTTCCAAAGTCAGGCAGGGAAACTGAGGTGGGTGTCAGTTACCGCACGTATGCACTCAGCCCACCCTGTACTGGTGTGGACCAACTGACCCTCCTTCCTCCTCCTCCCTCACTGCTGACCCCAGTGCAGGTGGGGGAGGCCTGTGGGCCTGCTACTCTATCAGAATGCATTTCCTAAATTCTTCCTCCTGCCAACTTGGTGTCTGGGACACAGAAGAGTCAGACCCAGATTTCCACCTGGAGAAAACCCCAAGCTGGCAGGAGAGGCCAGCTGGGACCTGGACAACTCTGGCCCAGACTGGCCATGAGAGCCCAGTAAAAATGGAGACATGCCTAGGCCCAGAGAGGGTTTTATCACCACCCTCAGCCCTCAGAGGTACATGGTAGGGGAAGGCTCTCCAACTTAGACTCTGTGTTACCTCGGGCACGTTCCTTTGCCATTAGTACGCCCTCCTGAGGGTGTCATGGGCATTCAGCAAGCTGCTACCAGGCAAACACTGGCCTCCCCAAGGGCAGGTGTCGCCACCATTTGGGTTGTGCAAACCCATTTTCCAGAAAGGTAACTGAAGGCTCTGGGAGCACAGTGAATTGCCCAAGCCTGCCCATCTCCTGAGTGGCCCCACTGGCTCTGAGCCTGTCCCCTGGCTGTAAGCTCTACCAGGATAGAAACCTTTCTGCCTACCTCATCATTTGACCTCCATGCCCAGCTCAAGGGACGAGAACAAAAGAGGAAGGATATTGGGATGGGTTCAATTGTCAAGGACTTTGCCAGGGAGAAAAGGATGATGAGGACACTGTAAGTGGAGGGAACAGCATGGGCAAAGGCAGAGAGGTATGAGAGAGGCCACCATGTTGGGAAGACTGGAGCCATCCAGTACTCCTAGAATCAGAGGTAGGGGACAGACGGGAGAAGTGAGTGTGGGCTGGTAAATGCTTAACAACTGGGATGAGCTGGGGAAAGAGAGGCCCTGACGTACAGCGTTGCTGATTTACATGGTATAAATACTCGCACCATGACTGACTTCAACCTACCAACCTGACGTCAAGCAGCTCACACAATTCCTGAAAAGTTAACAATCAGCTATTGTGATCTAGTATGAACAGGGGAGCTCAGGGCAGGGGGGGCCTGCTCCCGAGACTGCCTGGCTGCACCTCTACTCACATGTGGAGGGCTATTTCCTGCCAACGGTGCCTCTGTGGGCCTCAGCCTCCCTCCTGAGCAATGGGCTGATGCTTCCTAGGCAGAGGCAGGTGCAATGAGGTGGATCTGGACTCAGGCATGGTGACATCTCTATCTTCACCCCCTGCACCCTCTCCATCCAAGGGAGAAATGAGGTGAGGAACTGGCAGAGGGCGGACGGAGCCCCACCCAGGTCCTCTTACAGGGCCCCCAACCCCCACCCCAGCTGGCAGAGCCACGGGCCCAGCCAAGCAGGTAGTGGCAGGGTCACCTTGGGGAGAGTTATTGGGACCTGGGAAGAAGCGGGAAGATATTATGCACCGAAGGCTGCAGCTGAGGACACTAATCTGAACAGACAAGGAATCAATGGGAATTTCTATTTAGGGAAAAAATCAATAGGAATTTCAAGGTAGGAAAAAGGGGAATTACCTTTAATTGGACTTCTCATCCAGCAGTTCTCTTATGAGGCCAGGGCACATCAGGCCTTCAAGGGACAGCCAGATGGGCCCCCCTAACCTGCCCTGGCCCCACCCAGGTGCCGCCCCCCAGGTGAGAGACTCCCTTCTCTCTCTCTTAGATCTCCAGTTGGGAGACAGGGATTGAGTAGGCAAAGCAGGGCCTATGGGGTCTGGCTCACAGAGCGCCATGTCCCTATCTGTCAGGCAGGGACGATAGAAACACTTGCTCCATCGTTGAGCAGCAAATTCCGAATGTGTGGGATGCTGCCGGGTGCCTTGTGGGGGCTCTGTCCCTGTTGATAGGATTAGCAAATTTAATCCTTATTAATCCCCCAGGGCAGATACTGCCATTACCTCCATTCAGAGGACAGAGGCACAGAGCGGCTGCCCAGGTTGCCCAAGGTCACACAGCTAGGAAATGGAGGAGCCAGGATTTGAGCGCAGGCCTACTATGCACCAGGCTATGAGCTGGGGGCTTTTCTGTGGGGTCTCCCCAGATCCTCCCACACATACTCTGGAAATGAGGGACCATCACCCCAGAAGCAGAGCTGGGATAGTGGGGGCAGCGGGGAGCCAGCCCCCCACACTCCCCTAAACTGGGGTCTCTTCTACAGTTCTTCAGGCAGCGAGTGATATGATGACTGTTCAGACTTTGATTTGAAGCCCTGAGAGGAAGTGAAGGGAACATATTGTGCAAACCACAAGAAGGAACAGGGAGGGTCTGAGGGAGAGGACCTTGTGTTTGTCCTGCTCAAGGCCCCTCCCTTGCCTCTATTGACTCCATTTACAGATGAGAAAACTGAGGACAGAGGGGTGGGGAAGGCATGTGAGGACAGAGGGGTGGGAGGCGGCAGGCTCAGGCAGCCTATTCGCTGTAACTGCACCCCTGCCCTGGGTCCAGAGGCTCCAGCGAGCCATGGCTTTAGAGGAGGCTGGTCTCCCAGGGTCCACAGGAGGCAGGGCAAGGGAGGGAGAGGTCTGCAGATGGGGAGAACATTAAGACACAGGGGAATGGGCAGTGCCGGTGGCTCAAAGAAGTAGGGCACTGGCCCCGTATGCCAGAGGTGGCAGGTTCAAATCCAGCCCCGGTCAAAAAACTGCAAAAAAAAAAAAGAAAAAAAGAGTTAGGGTATGTCTGCTCAGAGCTGGACCTAGGGTGGGAGGGAGGAGGCTGTGGACCTCTAGCCAGGAACTCAGCAGACCATTTTGTGATTTCTGGCCCCCAAAGAGACCTGGTTTCTGGGCAGGGAAACTGAGGCAAATTGCCAGTTGTTAGGACAAATGAAGTAGATACCTGGGGCTTCTAGGTAGATACCCTCCACTTCCCTAACTAGTGTTAGCCTGAGCCTGCAAGGTGTGCCCTGGACAAGGGGTGGTGAAGGCAGCAAGCAGAGGGGCTGGAGCTCTGTCCCAGTATGCACAGCACCAGCAGGCAGGGCCACGACTCCTCTGAGCCTCAGTTTCCTCCTCTGTGGAAAAGAAGAATCAATCCTTCCACAAGGGTTGGTGTAAGAATTGGAAAAAGTGTGAACCCTGGAGTGCTGTCCCCGAGGAAGTGCCTACGGGCTACTTGCAGAAGGAGGGAACAGATCCCTGGACAGACAGACAGACTAACAAATGGACAAGTGTGGCTAAGTGAGTGAAGGAATGCCCTCATTGTGCCCTGACTGGTCAGTTCAGCAGAGAGGACCCCAGCTGGTGAACCCAAATCCAGACAAGGTCCCCAGAGTGTGTGCCACCACCTGCCACAAGGGACACCTCCACCCTGGGAGTGGGGCCTGTGGGTTGAGAGTGGCCACATATGGCCGAGCTGTGGATCTGGGCCAGAGACCGGGGCCAGGGCATGGCTGGTCTCTGGCCACTGTCCCTGCCCTTATGAGTGGACAACTGCCCCCTAATGTCATTCACTCTTCCTTATGGCACAGTGTGTACAGCCTCTGCTTCATGAAAACAAACTGAGGTGCCAGCAGCACCAGATAGTGGGCTTTCTAGGCCACAGACTGGGGTGACCAATTCAAAGGAGAATGAAGCCTGGAGTCCAAGTGTGCCTGTCCTCACTAGGATGAGGGACCAAGCACAGGACGCCACAGTGGGCCGGTTCTGAGCTCTGCCCTGCTGATGTCTAGCTCTCAGCATTGCACAGGGCCTCATGCTGGGCACCTGGCACATTGGGACAGCCTACAAGCTGTGGGTCGTGATGCCTGCTGCACAAGTGAGGAAACTGAGGCACAGGGCAGCAAACAGCTTTCCCAAGATGCTGCAGGTCCTAGTCTACCTGATTCTGCCCTTCATGCCGCCCTACCTACGCAGGATGACCTTGGGTTGGTGTCCAACCCTTCTGCACTCAGACCTCCTCCCTCTTTCACTCCCCTCACCAGGACCTGCAGAGAGCTGTCCCTGTCCCCTCTCAGGTCAGCAGGCTCAGCTGGAGCTGAGGGTTATTGGAAACTGCCAGGGCCCTGCTCATCTCATTAAGTGCAGGGAGCAGGTTCAGCGGCTTTTATAGGCCCCATAAAGCATCACTCGTGGCCACTTCAGCTCACGGTTCACCCTGGCAACCTCTCCCACCCTGGGCCGGGAGGACGAGTTTCTTCCTTAAGGAACTAATCTCCCAGACTCATAAAATCACCAGAAATGTCATGGGTGGTCTGTGCCCCAACAGATAATTACAGGGTGACACCCTTACCCTGGAGGCCTGTGTGGCAGAGGCATTCCTCTGACCCAGGCCCCACAGCTCTCTTGCCTCATTGAGTCTTTCAAACAGTCCTGTGGAGCAGACTCCCCGCTTTACAGACATGGAAACAGAGGCTCAGACAGGTGGCCAGGGCAGAGGCAGCAGAGTTTTCAGGGACAGAGCCAACCTCTGGTGGGCCCCCACACTGACAGCAAGGGCCACTCTGTGGTTTGAGCAGTGCGATCCTGCTTTACTGAGGGACCCGAGGGATCTGAGCCCCCAGCACCCCTGCTTGGGAGCATAAATGAGGAGCAGTGGCAGGAATGAGTACAGCAAGAAGACCGAGGTCCTACTGGACCCTAGGGCACTGGCAGGAACGAGCACAACAACAAGACCAAGGTCCTGCTGGACCCCAGGCCTGCCTGCATGCTGCAGAATCTCACCAACCTCCCAAAGACACCCTAGGTGTTTCCAGGAGTCCCCAGAGAGTATCTCATAAGGGCTCAGAAGTCTGTCCACTCGGATCTGTCCTACTGACCCCCGTGTGGATGTTTCTGGTTGGCCATGGTCACCAGGGCAGCACAGCCCCCTCCTTCCCATGCCCCTGCAGCTCTGCTCCTCCAAGACCAAACACCCCTCTGCCTACTCAAAAGGGGCCATCTCCCTACCCCAGCCTCTCAGGCTCTAACCCATCTGAGCATGGACCAAACCCTGTCCCCTTGGCTGGAAGGTAGTGGTCAAGCTCTGGGCTGCAGCCTGGTGATCTCTGGTCTGGGTAGGGACAGTGGTGCCTGGACTGATTGGGGGAGTGAGTCCATCTGTGAAATGGGGGCAGCTATGAGGAACAGGTGTGAGAACCCAGCGCTCGCACTACACAGGGCCTGGCACACGTGCTTCCCAGCAGAGGCGGTGTTTGTTGTTCTGCTACATGATCCTCCTGGCACTGACCACCCCCTCCTGGTTGACCCACCCACCCAAAAATTTCAGCAAGCAGAAGGGGCCCCAGCTCTACGTGGCACTCGGGACACTGCTCCACAGCGGGTGTCCTCACACTGTTTCTTGGCCTCACAGCTGCCACACCACCCTGCCAGAGTATCCTATGCCCCCCAATATCCTCTGCTGCCCTTCACCATAGCCCAGGCTTGGCCTGGGAGTCAGACTTGAGACCCATGGTTGTGGAGGGCATCAAAGATGAGGGGCTGTCCTCCCACTTCCTCAGAGCAGAAACCTCACTGGGAAACAGCAGTTGGCTGATGCTGCCACAGGTGGGGGTCAGCACATAGGGCAGGGACTGTAGAACCTCAAAAGCTCAGTTGCACCTGGCAAGTGCAAACACACATACTCACACCACACATGCTCACACATGCACACTCACACACACGTGTGCACACACAGTAAGGGCCAGAGTCTTCCTCCATGGGCGTGCTTCTCTCCATACAGGTCTCCCTAATCTCAGGCACACTCCCTGTTACTGGGGAGAATCTGACCTTCAATGTCCTAAAAGCTGTCAGGTTATCCCTGACACACAGTTGGTGACGTGCGTGTATACAGGCCGATGTCCACATACAAGACCGCAGACACACAGGTATGCATTTACACAGCCACAAGTGCACACATGCCCCCTGTCCTCAGCACACACACACTGGTGCACCCAGACACAGACACACGGACACAGAATCTGAGGCCTGAGACCCCCGCAGAGTGCTTGGGTATGCACCTGCATGTGTGCAGTGTGGGGTGAGGCCATGTCCCAGGCCTCCAGCAGTGGGTAAGTTCTCAGGGTACTGCTAGTCCAGTCAGCCCCCACCCCATGCAGGGTGCCCTGCATGGAAGGACAGAGTTCTTCCAAGCCCTCAAATGTCCTACAGGAAGCCCTCAGACACCACCACAGGCAGGCTGCCTGTGCCCACATTCTGTCCGGCTGGGCCTACCAGGTCCTCAGGAGCCTAGAACCATCTCTCCTCAGTGGGTGCCGGGAAGGTGGGCCTCCAGAAAGGTAAGGAGGGAGGAGGAGGAGTGGTCAGGAAGAAGGGTCAAGAGGAAGTGGGGAGGAGGAGGGACATGGGAGGGACTACCATGCTTAAGCGGCTGAGTAATTCACTTACTTGCTGTATCTGTTGCTCAGTCTGGCTGCCACCCTCTCCTGCTTAGACCTAGATCAGGGTAGCACATAGTAGATGCTCAATAAATGTTTGTCAATGAATGCAGGCAAGCCAGTTCTAAATTCCCACCCCCAGCCTGGCCCTCCAACCCTCTTCATCCACTGCTGCTGCACCAGCTGCCTTGCGGTGTGAGCCTAAGATTAAGGCTCTGGATCAGGCACTGATCTGGAGGGCCTAACCCCAGGTGTCCCTCCCTGCGATATTTCTATGGATAATCTTTGGCCAAACATCCCTCCCTAGGGGAGCAGGCGCAGTTCCTATCGATACCTGCACAGCCAGTCTCACCCCACTGAGGGGGGGACCTGGCACCTCATCATCCTGATACCCCACAGTCTGTCATCCACAGCCCCAGTTGTTCACCCTGTTCCCAAACACAACCCTATGTGTCCCTGAGTGACATACAGAGTCCTCCTCTTTTGCCCATATGACAAATGCACTGCTGTTGTCATCTGTCCAGGGTCCAGTGTTGTGCGTTCAATCATCCCCACAACCCTGAGGCAAGTCCCTCCCTCACCCTGGGGGAGAATAGGAGGGGGTTAAAAACTCCTCCCCCATATGGGAAATGGAGCATGCCCATGGCCCAAGGCCTGGAAGAGGACAATCTGGTGGCTTCATGGGGCCACCCTCCAAGAGAAGGAGAGGTAGCCTCCAAGAGGCTCTGGCTTGAGGAAGGAGGTAGCAAACCCTGCCCAGCACAATGAGTGTTCAGGACACCACATGGCCCCCCACGCAGCCCTTAGGATGCACCCACCCCACCACCACCAGGGCCCTCCCAGGGTTCCTACTCTCCTGGGCAGGGAATGCCTTCCCAAGAGCAGGTGCCACCCAGGAGCTGCCAGCTCCCAGATCCCAATCTCTAACAAATTACCCTTCTGTGGCCAGCCCCAGGCCCTCCCTGCAGGTCTCCCAAATCTGCTGTCCTCACAGGCTCCCTAAAGCCCCTCAGCCACACCCCTGACCCCCAAACAGTTGCTTCCTGGGATCAAATCCCAGCTCTCCAGCTCCAGAGAGTGCCTTCATGGCTCCTCTGTGAAGTGGGGGTGGGGCACAGGGGTGACAGAAGCAGCTCCTGCCTCTTGGGCCACTGGGAGAATCCAATACAAGGTCATGCAGGTCACATGGAGCCCAGGGCCCAGCACAGAGCCAAGTACAACATTAGCTATTATTAAAAGCAAACCAGAGCCCTTCCTGGTGAGGCTTACATGGTGGTCAGATACCACAGCAGTCAGTGTAGGTCAGTGCTTTTTCTGTGTCTCCAGAAGGTACCTCCCTCCTCACCCCCCTGCCCCCAGAGACCTAGCAGGTCTCCAGGGGCGTTTCACTCACTCCTGGAAGCCTTCTTTGCTGCCTGCACCCAGGGCTGGGGGCCCTCCTCAGCTCTTGCCCCCACACTTCTGCCTCATAGCTCAAGAGGGAGTGGTGAGCCAGAGGCTGTGTCTGGGTCACCCCTGTATCCTCCAGGACTTGGCATGCCATGGGGTGCTCAAGAAGTACTCAGTGAATGAATGAAGGAAGGAATGTACGAACAAGCACATCTCTCCCTGCTGCAGCCCTTCCTTGGCCCCACTCCCATCACCTCAGTACCAAGTCCAGCTGCCTGAACAGGTAGCTCCAGCTCCAGCATGATTGAACTCCTGCCTACTGCTTCAGCCTCTCCTGCCAGTTCCTTCTTCCTGCCTCAACTCTGGCCACACAGACCTGCTAGCCATCTCAAGGGAGTCATATCCCCAGCCCCCCACTGGTCTTCTTCCTTCTGAAGGCCACCTCACCCTACTCCAGGCCACTGTCATAAACACCAATGACACTTATAAAGGGCTCACTAGAAAATCCTCACACCTACTCTCTGGAATAGAGGATTTCTTAGTGAATCCTTTTAAAACACAGAACTGTGGGGAAAAGAGAACAGTTAACCTTTCTAATATAAAATGGTGGGCTATTTGCAAAAATGTAGCAAATTACTCTCATTCCTGTATCCTTGTCCCTTTGCAATGTTACTTGGCAGCTTTTCCCATCAAAGAGTAGAGTCTATTTCCTACCCCTTGAATCTGGGCTGGCCTTATGACTTGCATTGACCAGTAGGAGGAGGTAGATGTGATAATGTGCCAGTTCTGAGTCTAAACCTCACAATACCTTGCAGCTTCTTCCTCCTAGCTCTTGGAATTCCTGATACCACTGCCATGTGAACAAGCCCAGGCTGGCCTGCTAGTGGATGAAAGACCACAGAACAGAAACAAGCCAACCCACATGAGGCCATCTATCACCAGCTAACCTTCTGGCTAACCACAGATATACCTGTATAAATAAGCCCAGCCAAGACCAGAAGAACCATCCAGCTGAGCCTAGCCCAAATTACCAACATAGAGAACAGAAACTTGAGCTCAATAAATGGTTGTATTTTAAGCCAGTAAGTTCTGGGGTAGTTTGTTACACAGCCATATCTAACTGATACACCACCTCACAGAGATGTTGTGAGGGATTAAATGAAAGTCTGCAGGTCAAGTCCTCACAACAGTACCCGGAACAGTAAGGCTTCAGGAAACAATAGCTATTTTCATTTGAAAACCACTCTTTGAGGGCTGCATGGACTACAGATGTAACAGAAAGGAGAAAGATGCTAAGACATAGCAAAGGTTGCTTTTACATTAGCCTTCGTTGTAGATGAGTGGAAAATTTTGTTTGCTTGTCAAGGATCTTTATAGGTTATGCAAACAGAGATCTACTGTGGCCTGGCATGGAGGGGCAGAGACTAAATTGCTGAATAATAAAGAAATTCTAGAATATTCTCCAGTCCCTTAGGAGAGAGAATGGAGTTCTCTGAGGGAGGTGTGCTCAAGGAAAATGATGGTGATCTGGGTCCTGAATAAGAAGTATTTTGGGGAATAGAGGAGCGTAAGGTGCTCCAGGTTGTTTTTACATGTACTGCACTATAGTTCACACTCTGCTAGCCCCAGGCCTTTAGGAAATGCCCAAAACCACAGTGGAAATGTGTCCATAGTACTATGTTAAAGCAGGGGTATCCATGACAGGTGTGTATGGGATAGGTTGAGCAGGGTGGGGTGAGGCAAGTGCAACAGGTAGGAAGATGGGTGGGGTGGAAAATAAAGACAGCCAGGCACTGCCAGCCTAGCTTCCCTGTCCCTGAGGGCCTGAGAAAGGAAGGTTGCTGACTCCCCAATGATATGACCATGATCCCAAACTGTTTTCTTTATCTGTATAAGTAACTGGAAGGTCCAGCTGTCTGGAGAACTGACCTGCACTGGGGTGACACAAAACAGAGAAAGACTCAGTTCCTGCCTTTGGGGACTTCTCAGTCTAGCACAACCAAGATAAAGCAAGAACAGAAATCATCCTAATGTTGGGCCCGTAAGAAGTATAAAAAGTGAAAGGCAAGAAGCAAAGAAGGTTATATCTACATGGTAAAGGGGGAGGGCAGGGAAAGAAATGGAACATCAGGAAGGACCCCGTAGCAGAGGCAAAATTCACAGAGCCCACACCTTTTGTTTCTTATACACAGATTCCTTAACTACATTTCCACAGCTAGATCTGGCCCTCAGTGACCCAGTCTATAAGTGAACCCTTGGGGCCGTGCCTGGGATGGTGCCTGAGTGCCCACAGCTCACTTTTTGAAAGCACAACCATCTTTGTGCCAGGAAATGATTTTGATGTCTTATTGCACATCTACTTTGCTGTTTAATAAGGACAAGGAAAAAAAGGGGAGGAAAAATGAAAGGTATAATCATAATAATAAAATAGGTTATTCCCATAAATAACAAATAAGCAAAGATAGAAATCACTGGTAATGCTGAGAGGTGTGACATTTTTAAAGTCTCTATCAGATGTTTTCTGGGTGTAAGCCAGTCAACCTCATGATAATTATTAAGGGGAAGGACAGAATGAAAGAATGTGTAGAGTCCTGGAAACTTGTTGAAGATTGGGTCAAAGCATTATGGTATAATTAGGGATTTTATAATAGGTTATCTCTCTGAGAAGCATTCAATTTCTGAACACACTTCAGAAACACATTATCTATAAAAATAGGTACTTCACTAAAACCAGATGAAGACATCACAACCAAGAAAACTACAAACAATTACTCTTATGAATATAGAGCAAAATTCTGCCACAAAATGCTAGAAAGATGAATCCAGCAATATTTTAAAAGGATTATATACCATGACCAAGTGGAATTTATCCCATGAATGCAAGGGCAGTTTAACATATAAACATCAATTAAGGTAATATACCATATCAATAGAATAGAATAAAGAATAAAAATATAACATGATAACCTCAATAGAAATAGAAAACATGTCTAACAAAATTCAACATCTATTCTTGATAGAAATACTAAAGAAACCAGAGATGGGAGGTAACTTCTTCAACCTGATAAGGGCATCTATGGTAAACCACAGTTAACGTTATACTTAATGGTGACAGACTGACTCTTTTGCCTCTAATATCAGGAATAAGACAAGAATGTTTACTTTCCCACTTATTCACTTCAGGTAGATGTCCTACCTGGAAGTTCTAGGACAATTATGTAAGAAAAAGACATTTTAAAAAAGTTTCCAGGGGCGGCACCTGTGGCTCAAGGAGTAGGGCACTGGCTCCACATACCAGAGGTGGTGGGTTCAAACCCATCCCCGGCCAAAACTGTAAAAAAATAAAATAAAATAAAATAAAAATAACTGGGATAAAAAAGCTTCCACATTCAGAATGAAGAAGTAAATTCAGATGACACATCTTGAATATAGAAAATCTTGAGAAATACACATACCAAAAAAAAAAAAAAATCAATTAAAGGTAATAAAAAAGCAATTTCAGGACACAAAATCAAGGTTAAAAAGAAATTAACTGTATTTCTATACAATGGCAATGAATGAACCAGAAATGAAATTAAGGAAACAATTCCATTTATAATAGCATCAAAAAGAATAAAATATGTAGACTAAATTTAGCAAAACAAATGCAAAACTGATGTTCTGAAAACTACAAAACATTGTTGAAAGAAATTAAAGAACTTATACCTAAGTGGAAAGATATTCTATGTTCATGAATTGGAAGACCTAACATTGTTAAGGTAAAATACTCCCTAAACTGATCTACATATTTAATGCAATATGTATCAAAGCCCTGGTTGACTTTTTTTTTTTTTTTTTTTAGAGTGTGAAAGTTGACCCTAAGTATATATGGAAATGAAAAGAGCAAGAATAGCAAAAATAATCTTGGAAAAAACAAAGTTGGACAGCTTATACTTCCCAATTTCAAAACTATGGTAATCAGCATTGTATAGCACTGGCATAAGATCATGAAATGAATGGAATGAAGTGGGAAGTCCAGAAATAAACCCTCACATTTATAGTCAGTTGATATGTGACAATGATGCCAAGGCAATTTATTGGGGGATAAAAATAGCCTTTCAGGCTGAGACAAGTGGATATCCTTAAGTAAAAGAATGAAGTTGGACCCTACCTCACATCATATGCAAAAATTAACTCAAAATAGATAAAACACCCAGATATAAGAGCTTAAGACTATAAAACTCCTAGAAGAAAACCATCAGTGTAACTCTTAGATTAAACAATAGCTTCTTAGATATAGCACCTAAAACACAAGCAACCAAAGAAAAAAATAGACTTCATAAAAATTTAAAAGATAGACTTCATAAAAATTTAAAACTTTTGTTCCTCAAAGAAACTTCACTCAAAGTGAAAAGACAACACACAGAGTGGGAAAAAATATTTTTAAATGTTATATCTGATAAAGGTCTACTATCCAGAATACATAAAGAGCTTAAGACTATAAAACTCCTAGAAGAAAACCATCAGTGTAACTCTTAGATTAAACATAGCTTCTTAGCTATAACACCTAAAACACAAGCAACCAAAGAAAAAAATAGACTTCATAAAAATTTAAAAGACAGACTTCATAAAAATTTAAAACTTTTGTTCCTCAAAGTACACTATAAATAAAGTGAAGAGACAACCCACAGAGTGGGAAAAAATATTTTCAAATGTTATATCTGATAAAGGTCTACTATCCAGAATACATAAAGAACTCTAACAACTCAGCAATAAAAGACAAAGATCCCAATTTTTTTAATGGGCAAAGAAGGCTGGGCACTGTAATCCTACCACTCTGGGAGGATGAGGTGAGAAGATCCCTTGAGCTCAGGAGTTTAAGACCAGAGTGCCGTGGCATCAGCCTTGCTCACAGCAACCTCACACTCCAGGTGTTGTGGAGGGTGACTGTAGTCCTAGCTCTTGGGAGACTGAGGCAGGAGGATTCAAGTGTTTAGGTCCTTCTAGTGACTGAAAAACAAGCATTGACATAAAAAGGAACCCTAGGCTGGGCATGGTGGCTTGTTTCTGTAATCCTAGCATTCTGGGGAGTGGAGGTTGGAGGACTACTTGAGGCCAGGAGTTCAACACCTGAGCAAGATCGAGACCCCCACCTCTACTAAAAATAGAAAAAAAAATGGGTATTGTGGCTTACAACTGTAATCCCACTACTCAGGAGACAAGGCAGGAGGATAGCTTGAATCCAGGAGCTAGGCTAACGCCACAGCACTCTAGCCTAGGCAACAGAGTGAAATATACAAACAGCCAATAAGCACAAAATGTTCAACATTAATAGTCATTAGGGAATATAAAATCAAAACCACAATTAGATACCACTTCATCCCCACAAGATGGCCTCAAAAAGATAGATAATAACAAGTGTTAACAAGGATGTGGAGAAACTAGAGTCCTCATACAATGCTTACAGGAATACAAAATGGTGCAGCCACTTTGGTAAACAGCCTGGCAGTTCCTCAAACAGTTAAACATAAGATAATTATATGACCCAGCAAGTACACCCAAGAAAAATGATAATATATGTCCACACAAAAACTTATACATGAATGTTCACAGCAACATTCACGGCTAAAAAGTAGAAAAATCTAAACGTTCATCAACTGATAAGTGATAAACAAAAGGTGATATACTCATGTAAAGGAATAGTATTTGACAATATATATTTGACTATATACTCATGTAAAGGAATAGTATTTGACAATAACAAGAAATAAAGTACTGATACATACTAACCTTGAAAACATTACACTAAGTGAAAGAGCCCAGACACAGAAAGCCATATACTGCACAATTCCACTTATATGAAATGATCAGAATAGGTAATTCACAGAGACAGAAAGTAGATCAATGATTGCCGGGGCCAACAGGGTTGGAGGGAAATGGGGAATGGCTGATAATGGGAGCAGAATCTGGTTTGGGGCTTATGAAAGTGTTCTAAAATTGATTATGGTTAAGGTCACACAACTCTTTGAATATGCCCCAAGCCATTTAGTCTTACATAGGTAAATTGTATGGTATGTGAATTATTCATCAATAAAGATCTTATTTTAAAAACAAGGCACCACCAGGTAGAAGACAGCTGGTGAGACTGCTCCAGACTGAGGGGTGTCAGAGTGGTGAAATGTATGACAGTAATTGTCCCTCACAAGCCCATGGCATGTACTGTTAACTATCACAGTGCTCTGCTCCCTGAACCTGTGTGGTTACCTTTAGACTTCATTAAAATTAAGAATATCTACTTATCAAAAGGTGCTGTGAAAAGAGTGAAAAAGCAAATGTCAGAATACATTTTTTAATTTCTAGAAATCAATAAGGGAAAAACAGGCAACTCAATTTTTTGAAAAATTTCAAAAGACTTGAAGAGATATGTCACAGTCCACGTGTGCTGGTTTAACAAAATACCTTAGTCTGGGTAATTTATATACAACAGAAATTTATTGTTCACAATTCTTGAGGCTGGGAATTCCAAGATCAAGACACCTGCAAATTCGGTGTCTGGTGAGGACTTGCTCTCTGCCTCCTAGTTGGCACCTTCCTTCCACATCATCATGTAGTGGAAAGGGTAAATAAGCTGCCTTGGGTCTGTATTATAAGGGCACCAATCCCATTCATGAGGGCAGAAGACTCATTCTGAATTATTCTTCTCTCAAAGGCCCCACACACAACACCACACCAGAAGTTAGTTTTCAACATATGAATGGGGTCAGGGGCACACAGCAAGGTGCTTCACAGAAAAGAATATCCAAATGACACATAAGTCCACACCACGAACATCATTTCACCATGAACATTCCAAGTAAAACCCAGATGGCCAAAATTAAAAGACCTGGTAATACCAACTATTAGAAAAAAAATAAAATACAGACAAACCAGAATGGTCCTCAATTGTTGAGAAAAATACAGATCAGTATAACTACTATGGCAACATGAGAGGGAGGAGGGAGGGGGAGAGAGAGAGAACCAAGAAATTCCACTCTTGGCATGTACCCAAGAGAACAAGTATTTTTACCCACCAACAGACAGGCCCATGAGTGTTCCTCATTGAAGTGTTCATAAAAGGCCTAAACTAAAGGTGACCTAAATGCCTCTCAAGAAAATAAGTAGAGACGCCCACATGGAGCATGCATGCACAGGCCTGGGGCTCTGTCTGAGAGCCCATTTATAGTCTTTAGGAGAGATGAGGCAGGAGCATGGAAACCAGCCATCTACTCTGCTCCTGCCCTCTTGTCTCTAAGATTTCATATGGAAATTTTGGTGTCATTCCTTAGAAATCTGATTCCTGGGGGAGGAGACAAGATGGCTGACTGAAGCCACCTTTCTACAGAGGCTCCTGTCCAGAAGGAAAGTTAAAGGACAGAAATTTAGCAAGTAACCTGGTGGATTAGAGCTGCACCAAGAGAGAAGGTTGAATAACACACATCAATCCTGCTGAGGCAAGCTGTGACCCCAAGGATACAAACAAAAGGTACAAAATCCATCACCAAGTGGACAGCAGTCCCCTCCCCAAAGAGGACGACTCAGAATACCCCATAAACAAATGAGTAGAGTTCAAAAGTCCTCTCATTATACTCCATGGGACAGACCCTCTAAAAACTGGACCTACTTCCCCTACTAGGGTGCCATGGCACTCTCTTGCCATGCATAAAACTGTGTAAAACTATATATATTCCCTACCTGCAATTCTGAGCTCCCAGCACTCCCCTCTACTCTCACTCTGAGGTCTGGAGGCCTGCCCCACAGGAGTCTAGATTCTTGGGTGATTTATCGAGGGGTGTGGACAGGGCCTGGACTGCAGCTGGTCAGTGCTGATTCTGCAGCATGGGAGTGAGGAGAGGATGGTCAGCTGAGAGGAAACCACACCAGGAGCAGCTGGTGCCCCGAGGCGCAGAGCAGCAGCCGTTTTTGGCAACAATAGGGCTCACCCCTGGATATTCTGGAGTCACACCCCCTGTCTCTCTGGGCAACCAAAGGAGGCCGGGCATCTTCTCAGGTGGCAACCACTGGTGGAAGAGCATGGGGAACTAGAAAATGCATGCACAGAGCTGGGAGATTCCCAGGGCCGGGCTGACCCAGAGGAACACTTTATTGAGCCTAAGACACACCCGGCCCCCAGGGGATCATCAGGCTAAACAAAGGAGGGCAGGTAGAGCCTGGGACTGACAGGTACCTGTACTGCAAATGCAAACTACAGCGGAACAGACAGGGCCTGAGG
Organism: Loris lydekkerianus; assembly: GCA_963574355.1. NCBI lineage: Eukaryota > Metazoa > Chordata > Mammalia > Primates > Lorisidae > Loris > Loris lydekkerianus. The sequence continues at coordinate 147,501 of CAUYPK010106389.1, forward strand.
CTCAGGTTCTGGGAACTCAAAATAGCTTCTCTTCTGCTGGGGAATTTAGCAGGGACAGAAACAAATTCCCACAAAGTTATTCTGCTCTGTCAGTAACAACAAACAGGGGCAGGGCTTGAACTGAGTGAAAAGCCCCAGCCAACCGAGGTTGTCAGACCTCACCTTCCCCTGCCGGATAGTGGCAGGGAGCAGCAGTTCAGCTAAGCAGACATAGATCTCCTTCAATTCAGGCAGGTGCAACCCCCTGGAGTATCTGCTCATTGGAGGCAACTGGGTCACAGCCCTGAGGCGTTATCAGTGACTGGGTGTGACAGAGGTGCAAGGTGGGGAAGGAGGCATCAACCTTCCCAGACTGATCTATTTGCTGGGTGGATCCTCCTGACTTCACGGAGCACCAGAGCAAGTCATATTTGAGTTGTCAGCAGACACCTGCAATCTAGTTGCCAGAGACCTTTTAAACTGTCCTACCTGAGACAGGTGCTGACTAAGACAATTGATTTGGACCTTTTGAACTGAGCCAATTGCCTGAGGACTATCCAAGTGGTGCCCTGGGTGTATGGTTACAGGAAGGTTTGATTCTCTTTTTCCAATTGTTACCTGTGGGGGGCAGGGTGACTTAATTGCTGGTATCTCTCCACAGCTGAGACTTCAACCCAGAGTAACTGTTTCACTAGGGTTGGACAGAGACCAGCTGAAAACAAGACAGAATGACTTAGCCCCACCACACCAAACAGGTCGCCAGTTTCTCAGGCCGTAGCACTGTATGCATCATCGGCAAAGCTCCAGGGGAAAAGTCAAATGGTGTAAAATAATCATGGAGCGGAATCAGAGGAAAAACTGATAAAATGAATAACCAGAGTAGATCACCCCCCCAAGGAAAGATATGGCAGATGTAACTGAAGATCTCATTCATAAACAGCTGACGGAGACATAAGAAATCGAATTAAGAATTTGGATTGCAAATAGGATTAATACAATGAAGGAAAATTTGGAATTAGAAATTCAAGGAGCAATTCAAAAGTTGAAATTAGAAATTCAAAAGTTGTGTCAAGAATTCAACGAA
>CAUYPK010106391.1:0-17857 GCA_963574355.1 Loris lydekkerianus
TACTAACGTTTGAAGGTGAAGATTATTTAATATCTTGAAAAAAGTTTCAATAAAAGTAGAAATAACAAATGAAAACAATACCACCTATAATGTAACACTAAATTATAAATTATTTTGGACTTATTCCTTTTAAGTACAAACAAACTAAGAGAGTCTGGATTTGAGGCGACTTAAGTGCAACCTGTCTCTATAAAAGCTGACATCAAATACTTTCAATTCTAGGGAAAAAGAAAAGCAATTCTTACTAAAATATATATATATAAGTAAACATTAACTTTGCATTAAATAAGGTATAAATAACAAACTTTTATTAAATATAAATCTAAAGATCAAGGAATTTTAGAATTCCACCTACTTCTTTTTTTTTTTTCTTCTTAGAGACAGAATCTCACTTTGTTGCTCTCGGTAGAGTGCTATGGCATCACAGCTCACAACAACCTCCAGGTCTCGGGCTTAGGGCAATTCTCTTGCCTCAGCCTCCTGAGTAGCTAGGACTACAGGTGCCCACCACAATGCCCAACTATTTTTTGTTGCAGTTTGGCCGGGGCTGGGTTTGAACCCACCATCCTTGGTATATGGGGCCAGTGCCCTACTCACTGAACCACAAGTGCTGCCCATTATTCCACCTACTTCTATTTTAACAATGTTTAATATTTTAAAGCTTATTTTTTTAACCCTGGAACAATTAAGTTGTGAACACTAATGACCAGATAAGTTAAGTTCCTAGCTCAAAATCACAGATGGGAGCCAAAGCCTGTTTCAAAAGCATGCTCTCCTGATTGGTGTAATTTCTTTGCTAGGCTGATGGCCTTAGCTTTCTGAACCACCTCCTAGGTCTCCACCCTCCTTCAAGAATTTACATTTTACTGAGCCCAGCAAGTCTTAGATTCTTGCTTATCTCGGGGCATTGATTCTCAATCAAATTAAAGCCAGCAATGAGATTAATACAAAAGCTCCTTCAGAAGAGTGTCTTTCATAATACTGGGGCACAAAATGAGTGACATCTTGACTTTCAGCCATCTGACTCTTCTCTAGAGCCATAGAAAATTAAATTCACGCAAGGAGAGGTTGCTTCAAAGACAGTAGTATTTTATAATAAGAATCATTTTTACATTAAAACTCAGAAACCTCATTCTTTTACCTCTGTTAGAGTAAAAAATAATGCCCAAAAATTTCCAGGTGCAAAGAGAAGATAGGCTTTTAAATTGGTGATGTTATTCTCATTTTAAGGCTCTCCAGGAAATAAATCTGCAAAAAGTCCTGTAAAACAGTTACACCACCTACATATATGTCATCAATAGAAGTCAATCTTTGAATCAATCTTCCCTTCAGAAATTTTTTTCTGTAACTGCATAGCAGAAATGGTTTATTAGGTTTATTATGTACTATATTTAGTTTTGATTAATTAGCAGTATGAACTGTTGCTTTTTTTTTTTTTGAGTGTTTGCTGTGTGCTGAATTGTGAGCTAAGCACTTTATATTAATTATATTTAATCCCTGCAGCAATTCTTTCTGAGATTATTTCAATAAATATTTGTCAGAATAAATCTGGTGATAACAGAGGCCTTCTTGCCAGATATGAAAGTATCTGAGAATGAAGCTGAGAAGAGAATAGGATAGCCAAGAGATGAAGAAAGAAACACTGACCCAGCAATACCTTTTGAACCTCTATACTGAACCATGTCTAAAGCCAGAACTACCCTTGAATTTCAGCCAAATTTCCTTTTCTGTTTGATGTGGCTGTGATACCGGAATTTCACTCTTTTGTAGGTCCTTGGTCTTGAGGATTCGAAGAATGAACCCATGGACCATAAATCGGTGGTAAGATAGGACTTTTATTAGAACTTAGAAAGAAATACAGAAAATCACCAGAGCTCTTGGAAGGGGGAAAGAACTGAAAAACTCTCTCAGAAGTCTCCATGTGGAGTCTTTTATCTAGAGGTCTTAGGTCTAGAGGATTACACATGGTCAGCAGTTGGTAGATGGAAAAACATCTCTTCAAAGTTAGTGAGTGCGTTAACAAATGAATGAATGTAGTTCCTCCTCCACTAGGGCGAGGTTATCAGGTCCTTTACAGTCTTTGTCCCTGAGAAAGGATTAGGGTGTATACTCCTGCCCAAGGTGGAACCACCCCCCAAAACCATCACAGGTTCCTTTGCTTATGATCTTCTCAAAGCCCAGAGGGTGTGTCTCAAAGAAGGCAGTCTGCTTGTGCCTGGAAATGGGAGTCTGACTTCAGAGCTCATCTGGGCCTAGAGAATGGGGGGCTTCCTGTCAACCCTTGAGTGGTAGAATTCTGTATCAGCTGTATTTAAGTTTCTGTTACTTATAAGCAAAAAAGGGCAGACCAAAGTTTATGAATTAATTCCATTTTACAGATGAAAAAACTGAGACTCTAAAATGTCAAACATATTACTCAAAGTCACCAAATTATGTGGTAAAGCCAAAGTATAAAATCTGGTCTTTGGATTCCCAGATGATGTGCTGGCATAGAAATTTGCATGGGAATACAGTGTTTGCTGCCCTTGAAGCCATAATGTGCTTTTTTGTTGTTGTTGTTGTTCCTTTAGTTGATGGTAATTTGTCAGCATTCTTTCAATTTCAGTCTTCCTTATCATCCCTGGAACATGTTTCTGAGACAGTGGCTGGGACCAGCAGAGTGAAACTAGCTGGTATATCCAATGTCTAATTGTGGATATTGTATTAAACAATGATTGGAAGGTGGGAATGGGGAAAATGAAGAAAAAAAATAATTTTCCAGGCAGCGCCTGTGGCTCAAAGGAGTAGAGAGCACTGGCCCCATATCTTGGAGGTGGCAGGTTCAAACCCAGCCCTGGCAAAAACTGCAAAATACTAATAATAATTTTCCCTTCAAGAAGCACTGAATTAACAAACATACAGAGAGACACATGATAATTGTAGCATAATGTGATAAATTTCAGATTAAAGTTATATAAGCCCAGTGAGCTCTAATAGCAAGAGAACAGATATTTAGAGGATGTGAGATGATTTCCCAGAAGGGATAGCACTTAAACTGAAAATTAAAAGAAGAATAGATATTTATCCACTATAGAAAAGTAGAAAGAAAAATCTAGATCAAAAACACAATTTTTCAAAGACATACAGAGTCAAAGTCAGATATACTCAGAAATAGGATTTTGATAAGCATCAGATTTATAAATCTAACTTCTAATTGGTACTGCTTTTTTATTTCTGTTTGAGCAGAATAAATCAGTCCTTTAATTCCAGTACTTTGCATACCTCTTAGGATATAAATATATATATATTATATATATATATATATATTTTTTTTTATTAGAAACAAAAATCTTGTAAAGGATGAACGAACATAAATATATTCAGAAAAGAAATCAGACAATTGCTACATCATAATATTAAGCAATAATAATAATAAAGCAAAGAAAGTAACTTTCACATTGTCAAATAAGAATGTCTATTATAGAATGCTTTGACTCTGAGATTCAGTATAGAGTCGTCAGTTAACTTCTTATTTTTTTAAGTATCAAAAAATAGACAACCAATATTTATTAATAAAAGTAAAAGATAATTCCAAAAAACAGATCATGCTAAGTCTTGTAGACAACAGAAAAAGAAGAAATACATAAAATTCATTCTACTTGATCTGGGTACCCCTGATATTAGAGTTGGAGAAAATATATTATTTATTATAAAGGAGAAATTACAAACATATGTCTCACTTATGAATGAGGATACAATATCCTAAATAACATATTAACATGTTGAGTTAAAAATTAATGTTTAAGTAATATACTTTGGTCAAAATTAATATAAATTGGTTTTAATTTTGACCTCTTGGATATCCTCAGAGGATATCTATTTAAGGTAAATCTATTTCATTCAGTTCAACAAATATTTATTAGATACTTGTTTATGTTTTATGTTAGGAAATGAGGAGATGTCTGCATACAGGTAGGGGTGGAGAGTGAGAAGAAGTTAATGGGGAGTGAGTTGGGTCACAAATGATGTTTGGACAACAGTCAAAAAAAGTTGGGGGGAGAGATACAAATAATCTTAACAAAATGAAAAAGCACTTACTAACTTGATGGCTAGTGGAGGAAGAATTAGAATAAGACTGATTGAAAACAGGGTAAGAAGGGCATTCTGAACAAAACAGGTAACTTGAGCAAATCTTCAGAAGAGGGAAATGGCACAATGTATGCAAAGAATTCAAAATAATGTGATATTATTTCACCAGAATGTGGTGGGAGAGAGGATAGAGACCAGGTCACAGAAGGCTAAAATATCAATAACTTTGTTCCACCAGTGATGAAGAAACACCAAAATGTTTTAAGCATGAGTGTGATAAAATCATTCTGGTTTTAGCTCCATGTGGAGAATGGAGCTAAGTAGAGGAGAATTAAAGCCCAAGTTGTTCGTAGTAATTCTAGTGCAAAATTTAAACCTACTGTACACATTTGTCAAATCATATGTTCAGAGATAGAGTAGTCCATCCAGTTTGTGTAGCAGCTATAATTCAGGAGCATTCAGACTCCTCTACAGGTGAAGGCATTGGTGCAAAGCTTGCAAAATCCTTTTGCCTCTTTGGTCTATAAAACCAAGCTGTAGAGTTTGACTATATAGATTACAGGTGAAAGCCATATGAAGGGGGCATGTTAAAGAAACCTCAAAAATTTTTAAATATCTCTTTACTCAAAAAGGGTTTTACATCATTCTTTCTTAACAAAATAAAACATGGTTGGCAGGAAATAAATAATACAGTTTATTGCTTAAACCAGTGCAATAAAATCAAACTAAGTAGATGGTCTTTGTTTTAAAGTCATGTTGTAGCTCTCATGATAGCTCAGAGGTAAATTTCAGATCAGATCTTTTCAGAGTTGTACTGCAGTAGATCTGATTTATCCATTTATATGGAGGTTTTTTAATGCTTGTGTGTATTTTTTTTGGAAGTGTGAAATTTGAGTGCACAATCCATATCAGCACTGTGGTGAATAAGAAAAAGCAATTCTAAGGGTAGGATTCTGCACAGTTGTAATGTGCAAATTAATTGGAGATTTCAGAGTTGTATGAACCAAGAGGTGGGTAGAAATTGCCTTTTTAGAACACTGTATTTGAAATATTTAGAAATGCAGTGAGAAGCCAAATATGAATTCTGGTGGTTTTTGTGTGTTTTTTTTTTTTTTGGTTGTGTGGTTGGTTGTTTTGTTGTGTTTTGCGTGGTTTTGTTTTTGAGACAGAGTCTCATTCTGTTGGCCAGGCCTAAGTGCTGTGGCATTAGCCTAGTTCACAGAAATCCCTAACTCCTCCTGCCTCAGCCTCCTGAGTAGTTGGGATGCAGGTGCCCACCTGGCTAAATTTTTAATTTTTTTAGAGATGGGGTCTGGCTCTTGCTTAGGCTGGTCTCCAGCTCTCGAGCTCCAGGGATTCTCTCATATTGGCCTCTCAGAGTGTTGGGATTACAGGTGTGAGGGAAATTTTGTATTTGAGAGTAATCTGTACTCACGTGGTACAGACATCCTCTGAGATCTTTCTATGTTATAGAGCATAGGAAAGCGTGGGAAACATCAGTATTTATGTTAACATGTTGAGTTAAAAATTAATGTTTAAGTAATATACTTTGGTCAAAATTAATATAAATTGGTTTTAATTTTGACCTCTTGGATATCCTCAGAGGATATCTATTTAAGATAGCATATTCATCTAATTTGATAATTTTACTCTAAGAAATCAGAGTTTTGACTTCGTTTGTTAGATTGGCAGTGACTAAAAGCCAACTCAATTGTTCTTACTCCCAGAAAAAAAATGTTAAAAGATTATTGTTACATCTCATAAAAGTAGAATTACCAAGGAGCTAGAAGTATACCATACAGGCAATGTGGGACTATTGGTAGATCAGGTATGGATTGATTTTACTGTCTCTCACCCATTCGGCCCTTTCTATAAATAGAGCATACATTAAAGGCCAGAATCTATAAAAACCAACCAATTTTCCTCACCCAAAATTTGTTGTTCAGATGACATCAGCTCTACCTTTATCTATTAGAAAGTTACATGGCTTTTCCATAAATTATTCAGCCTATTTTGTGCTTTGATAACAGTGATTTGTTCAGGGATGTGATTGCGGCCCAGGTTTTAATAATTATAGTCCATCTGATAGGCCATGGCACTCTACCCAGGCAACAGAGTGAGAGTCTGTCTCAAAAATGAATAAATAGATGAATTAATTAATTAAAAATAGTTGTGGAGACCATTAATCTCTTTATATCTGTGGATCAGTTTGGTCTCTCATCCTGTTTGTCTCTTTGTTCAACTGAAAGGATTTACTGGATGCCATTTTATTGGTAACGAAAAAGTTGACTTTACTTTTTACTAGATACTTGCTATATGTCTGAGTTCTAATTTGCATTTGTAATGCAGAACCCATCTCAGTGTTATCTTTGAGCCTCTGAAAATAAGAATCAATAGTTTATTTCAACTCTGAAATTTCCTGAATTTCTAGACTCTCTCTTATGCCTTTTATTCATGTTTATACACAGGTCAATAATTTTCTCAATGTAACTGTTGCTTAAAGTTTCTTAGTAGAGGCAAAAAATAATAATCAAATGCTCTAATAATATTCTATTTTCTAATATCTTCACCTAGAACTCAAGATCATTAGGCAAATGATATGTCTGCTAAGTTACTGTACACAACAGCTTTACAAAATATTTTACCACTTCTTAATATAGATCATTATCTTTGTACCTTAAGCATTTTTCTCATCACTGTCTGGCAGGCCCTAGAGTTAATGCCTGCTGCATAACATCTCACTTTCGGTAACTGTTTTTATAGTAGTTAAAATAGGTTTTATTACACCACTGTAATAATCTACCTCAAATCTTTGTAAATTAAAAAATTCTTATTTCTCACTCATTCCTCAATGCTGATCATAGGTGAGCAGTCACTGCAGTCAGTCAGGGACCAGACTGGGGAAAGGTGTCAACTGGCAGATGCTTCCATGATGATAGTCAGGAAAAAGAGTGAAGAATCATATGCTAGTTCTTAAAGTGCTCTCTTCTATATCTATCTACTATTTAATTGTTTAAAACTAGAATTTGGGCTTCTGGAAGGTCTGAAGAAAACTTGGCATCGTTAGTTTGTCCAAGATGATCCAATCCAGTGGTAGGTAAATATAACTTGAAAAAATAAGGATGTTCAAATAAAATTATTTTATTTGAGTCCTTGTTTATAGGGTGCCTAAAGCCAGACTGCTCCTGAGTTTTCTGTTACATAAAGTCACTTTAAATTATATTTGTGTTATTTCCAACTGAGATCTTACTAAAGGGAATAAGGATAAATGTTGCTGGTGTTCAGGAAGAACTAGAACGTGGCATACCAAGCTCTCTAGGACTTTTCCTTCATTTTCTCCTGCCTCTGTCTATGTATGTAGTATCAACTTTGTTTTTTTCCTACTGCTAAAGGCTGACTTTCTCCTCAAGGTATAAAAATGGCTTCCATAAATGCCTCAATTTCACATATTGAGGCCCCAGTCCCTACCGTATAAGTGCATGTTCTGTTTTTCCTGGTAATCATTCATTAGCTGAAGTTAAGAAAATGCCCAACACAGTACCCAACCATTACCTAGAGGACTGAACGGTAGGACTAGTAGCTTGAGACCAAACCTTTCACCCCCTTAAAACAATAAACAATTAGTAGGAGTTAGGAATGAGCTTGGATGTGGCTGCTCCTGGGGACTCACAGAAGAGGAAAGCAACTCCTCAGGAAACAATTCCATGACTTCCCAATAGGTGGCGTCCATATAAAATATTAAAGTAATTTAAGAGACTATATAACTTTAAATACAATCAAACATACAAGTCATGTGACTTTGTGAAGAGTCTAAAATGATCATATATTTTATGTCTCTCACCCATCTTGTCTGAAAACTGTTATTTTATGCTTTGTGATAGACGGCTGAATCATCAATAGACTTTTATTCATGTAAATGAAGATTCACAACTATTTATAGTTTATAAAAATTCTATATGTATTTATTAATAGTAAAAGTACTTATCAAATGTCTACAATACATGCACAACTGTTCTAAGTATTAAAAGGATTTATCAGAGAACTGATAAACTTTTGGAAGTAAATTTTACTTAAGTATTGCATTATTAGATATAATCATAAATAAATACATTCCATTAAACAATTTAAACTGTATTCCATTAAACAATTTAAACTTTTGGTATATGTATTACTGCTGTTAACAAATCATTAATCAAAGTGACTTAAAACAATACAAATTTATTCTCTTGTAGTGTTTCCAGTAAGTCTAACATAGATTTCAGTTAACTAAAATCAAGGTATTGCAAGTGCTATAATCATTTCTGGAGGCTATAAGAAATAATCTATTTTCCTGCAATTTTGCCACCCACATTCCTTGGTCCACAGCCACCTTCAGAACCAACAACATTGCATTTCTCTAATCCTTCTTACATAATTACATATCCTCTGATTGCAGCAGAGAAAAATTCTCAGATACAAAGGACTCATGATTAGCCTGGATTATCCAGGTAATCCTTACTGAAGGTTCTTGAAGGTTCGTCCCTTAACCACATCTACAAATTCCCTTTTTCCATGTAATGTAACATACCCTCCGGTTCTGAGGATTTGAAAGTAGACATTTGAGGGAGGGGTGCAAGCATTATTTTTCCAACTACAGAGTATCTGTTTAATTTGGATGCTTCAAACACCTTTAAGAATAGATTAAAATTACACAGAAACAATCACTACACAGTACTCTATACTTATATTTATTTTAAAAATAACACAAAAGGTAAAAAGAAATCTGTCCTTAAGTTAAACTAGTTTTATACCATTCTACAAAAATAGCCTTAGTTTGAGATCTCTTTAGGGTATCAGAAAATTATAGTGAAGCATTTTATAAATGTAGTCATTCCACTAAGAAAAATAATTTTTAGACTAGCTAAGGTGGGAGAATCTGAGTCACTGATCAACTGGGTCTTGGTCAAGGCTCAGGACTTAACTGACTCCTTCGAAGGTGAGTCAAACAAAAGCCACTGGTAATGATGCTCCCTTTCTTCCTTTTATAGATAAACTTCAGTTGTTACACCTATAATACTTCTTTTTTAAGGACCATATCTCTAGAATAGGTCTCAATTTCTCTGAATTTGAGCTCTTCCTCCAAAACAATAGATTATTAAAATCCTACTTAGTTTGTGATACATAACCCATTGTTCTGTCAGTTTGCCACACTGAGCACATCTGTTAGAATTATTCAAAAGTTGATGCAACCCTTACTGAGATAGTGTTATGCCTGTGTTAAACCATCTAGAGGTTTTAACTCCTAGAAATTGAAGTGTTTCCCAGGGGTGTGCTGTATAACTTCTGCTACTTGAAAATTATGTAGCATAAAATAGAGTTCTTAGATTTCAAAGACTACTTGTCTTAATTTGCAACTGTTTGTTTATACTTCACTATTTATATGCATGCAAAAGTACATTTCCATAATATATAGGCAGATACCTCATGAATGTAGTAATTTTTCAAAACATATATATACATATATATGATCATATATATGCATACTATTATATACACATATATACCCACACATACTCTGATATAAGATATATTTTCTTTACTTTTGAAAATTAATTCAAAACAAGAGATGCTATTTAAAATATTTAATAACTAGGATAGTTCAAGAGCCAATTTATCAAAACAGTTTTTAGCTCAAAAAGAAGATACCCATAGTAAAGAACCACCAGTACATCCATAAAAAGGCATGCTGCTGAATTAAACTATAATAGCTTGAATTGTTGTTGTTACTTTTTACTAATATTGTCCTCAATATTCTTCTTTTTTTGTTTGTTTCAGGTTCATTGAGGGTACAAAGTTTTAGGTTACACTGTTTACATTTGTTAGGTAAGGTCACTTTTATAGCTGTGGCCCGCCCCTAAGAAGTGCACCATACCTCATTATCCTCTCCTCTCCCCACTTTGCCTGCCTTCCACTTTGACTTGATTCGAGTTTTTCTCTTATGTGGGTATGTATTGGACCATGTACTGGCTTCATGTTAGAACTGCATTTGGATTCTTGCTTCTCCATTCTTCTGATGCCTTATTAAGAAAAATATATTCCAACTCTATCCAGGTTAATACGAAAGATGTAACATCTCTATCTTTTTAATGGCTGAATAGTATTCCATGGTATACATATACTGCAGCTTGTTAATCCATTCCTGGGTTGGTGGGCATTTAGACTGTTTCTGATAACCGTTTTGGTGATTGTAAATTGAGCTGTGATAAACAGTTTAGTGACAATGTCTTTATCATAAAATGATTTTTTTTGCTTCTGGGAAGATGCCTAGTAATGAGATTGCAGGATCAAATGAGAGGCTTAATTTGAGTATTTGAGTTCTTTGAAGATTCTCCATAAATCCTTTCAAAAAGGTGGTATTAGTTTGAAGTCCCACCAGCAGTGTAAAAGTGTTCCCTTCTCTCCACATCCATGCCAGCATCTGCAGCTTTGAGACTTTGTGATGTGGGCCATTTTCACTGGGGTTAGGTGGTATCTCAGGGTGGTTTTAATTTTAATTTCTCTGATGATCAGGGATGATAAGCATTTTTTCAAATGTTTGTTAGCCATTCATCTGTTATCATCAGAGAAGGTTCTGTTCATATCTCTTGCCCCCAGGTCTTCAATTTTCTTAATCAGTGGAAATCTTTTAAGTTAGCCCCTTTTTACTTCCAGCAGTGCCATATTAAGAAATTCTGACTCCTCTTATTAGAGATGATTGTTGGACTTTCAAATCAAGGGGTTTGGTGTGATCAAAATTGCATCTTAATTGAGCCACTCAGATTCATTAGAGATTAAAGTTAATGATTATTTCAAGTTTTCCAGTATATACTATGGTGTCTGATACTACATTTGAAAAAATAATGAATTTCTATACTGTAAGATTTTCTACTACAAAACACATCGGAAACATATATCTATACTCAAACACTTTATTTCTTGGAGAAATCCTATTTTCTTGGGTCTTCTCCTCTTAACTTTTCAACAGGAACACAAATCCTTTAAACCTCCCAGGCCATAATATATATTTATTATGATATATTATTGACACTAAGGATGTTGAGTATTCATTTTAGTTAGATAATTAGAAGAGACACCATAAAGATCAGGTGAACTGTGCTGCATACCTTTCCAAATGGATCAATAAGTCATGAAATTTAAGACCAATGAAATTATAAAAATATCTACTGATGTGAAATAATTATTTTTTTTTTGTTTTTCATAAGCTTTATAGAGGAAATCAGAGGAATAGTTATTAGGAGCTTAAGAGCTTAACAAATAGAATGATTTTGGTTTAAAATGCATAATCTTATTTTAAAGTTCACGTATTTAGCCTCCATATTTTGCAGAATTTTAGTAAGCACCCTAGAACTACATGATATACCATATGGCCAGTCATTAAAAAATAATGTTTTGAGAATGTATTCTTCAAAGTAAACAGGCCTTCAGGAAAACCATCTAGATGAGGAAAATATTATTTTATTTTTCTTCTCTTCTTTTGTCAATATGAGTAAGTGACTATTAAAACAAGTAGACATACAAATTGTTCTTTGTTTAGGAAAACTTAGTTTTATCATTTGGTCTTGGGTCCCTGAAATAATTTGCCAATCTACTTATTCAATAAAAATATATTTATTATGTATTGTACTAAGTTCTGGGAATAATATAATTAAGAAAACAAATGGCCTTTTCCTGAAATTCCATTTTATTTTTTCCTATACCACCCTAGCCTCTTCCTCCTGGATATTTTTACTAATACTTTAGAATTCTTCTCAGGTATTATATATTCTGGAAATCTTTTTTTGATCCTGCAAGCTGAAAGATACCTTTCCCTATGCTTCTACTTCATTTAGTTCTTTTGTAACATTTTCCTCCTGGACACTGGCTATATTTTTGTCCAGTTTCCCAGTACCCACCACTGCATCCACCATCAGTGTCCCACAAAAAATTACTGGCAGCTATTCATACTGCCTAAAACATGCCAAAGATCATCAGATCTCCATGCATTAAATGAATGCATGCCAGTTAATGTGAGCTGGTGTCTCTACCTCCCAAGCCTTTATTCTTTAATGAATCAAGTAAACAGACATAGCTGTTGGAAAATTATAAATGCACCATTGTAGTGGGCACAGACTCACAGGAGAGAACAAAGAAGGGCTAACTGTTGGGTCTTGGTGAGCCATGATCATCTCAAGGGAGAGATGATGTCTACAGCACTAAAGGCTAGGTACATGTAAGGGGAAACATCACCTGTGCTTCTGAGACATAAATTTTCATTTTACCAAAACTGTAAATAAATTTTCCTTTTTATCTTTACTCAAGAAGCATCATGGAATGCCCCACTCTGAAAGACAGGTGAGAACAGAATGTTTCCCTATGACAAGTTAATCAAAGTTTCATTGTAAATTGAATGAGTAAGTAGGCAAGTATCCCACACCAAGGGCTAAACACCTGAAAGACAGAAACTTATTGACTGTCACTTTTGTCAAACTGCTCCAATTTCACTCTACAGCACTCTTCCTTATGGAAGGAAAAGATACCAACTAGGAACAATGATCAAGAGAAATGCAGACTGAAATGAAACTGGTTTTCATAACTTGTCTTAATAACTGTTAACTATCGGCAGAGATTGGAAATTCATGTTAAAATAGAGAGAGAATGACATCTACTGGTTGAGAGAATTTGGCCTTGAGAACAGCTGGTAATGTTTTTCCTTATAAAGTTTAAATTTTTCCCTTGCTTCTTACATAATATTGCCAACTAATCATAGGGGGAATTATTGAAACACAATGGGGAAGACATTGACCTATTATCTGTGCAGTTCATATAATAATGTAAGAAAGCTAATCTTTATTTGGCTAGTATTGCAGTTAGGAGTATTTTTAAAATGCCTTTAAGTGACATTGACTCTATTTCTGTACATTTATAAGCAGAATTTCACATGTCTTTTGTGAAAAACTGCCATTATTTTTCTTATAAATGAAAATCAAGCTATAAATGTGAATTGTTTCTTCATTTATTCTAGTAATTAAAGGAGTTTCCAGTACTAAAAATTATCTACATCCTTAAAATAATCATCAATCCTGTGACCTTGGGTTTGGCAATGAGTTTTTAGATTAATCAAAAAAGCACAATCTCTATAAAAAAAAATTTGACAAGTTGTATTTTATTAAAATTAAAAATTATTCTGTGAAAGATACTGTTGTGGGAATGAAAAAAATAAGCCATAAATTGGGAGAAAATATTTTAATTTGTCCTTTGATCTAAACAGCCTACCCAGAAATTCCTTTCCTTTCTATAAGGAGAATCAGCTTTTCATGACATTTAGAGGTACCCTTGGGTGGTCACGCCTGAAGACAAGGCGGCAATCTAAGGAGGGATATTCATTTCTGTTCTAAATAAAAGCATAAGATGTAAAGCAAAAAGCTCAGATATTAACATGTATTCTCATTCTCTTATCTAGTAAAAAAAGTCGTTGAAACAAATTTATTTGAGAAAGTATTTTGCTTTAAATATTTTAGAGTAATTCCATTTTGAGACACAGAGAAATCCTCTCTATAAGGGTGACATTAAAATGAACTTAGTAATTTAATTTCAACTTTTCTAACCCTTGCTTCCTTCTCATAAATATTGTTAAAGCATACATATCCAGATCAATAGTTGCACACTTACTTAGATGAATTTAAGACAAGCATCACTGTACCCTAAGTAATTTCCACTTGTCACATTTACTATACTTGTTTCAAGAGTTAGAATTCCATTCTTTGCTGTGATTTTCTTCAAAAGTTGATTAGAGAAGAAAGGGCTCTTTTTCCTTATTCTTCATATCAGAATAAAAAGTTCAAGAGCCAACATTAAAAAATAATATGTAAAGAAAAAAAAAATTTAGTAGGATTGATGTCAAAAACAAACACAAACACCAGATAGAGGCTTTGAAATATTTAAGATTTTAGAATTGCCAAAGCAAATATCTAACAGCTATTATTGAAATATGCGTTAAAGGATGAAATCATTTGGATCCCTTGCGTTTCCTTCTCTTGCCTGGTTGCTGTGGTGAAGACTTCCAGCACTATGTTAAGCAAAAGTGGTGAAAGTGGGCAACCTTGTCTGGTTGCAGTTCTAACCAGGATGCTTTCAAATTTTCCCTGTTTAATATAATGTTGTCTGTAGGTTTTTCATATATAGTTTTTATAATTTAGAGTTGTGTCTCATCTATACTAATTTTGTTGAGCATTCTTATCCAGAAAAGTTGCTGAATTTTGTCAAATGTTTTCTTGGAGTTGATCGAAAGGATTATATGGTTTTTGTTTTTGCATCTGTTTGTGTAGTGAATTACTTTTATAGATTTGTGTTATATTGGACCAACCTTCTATCTCTGGGATGAAGCCCAGTTGGTTGTGGGAAATTATTCATTGGCTGTGAAGCTGAATTTGGTTTGTTAAGATTTTTTTGAGAATTTTGGCATCTATATTCATAAAAGATATTGGTCTGTATTTTTATTTTTATTTTTTTTAGTTCTGCCCTTTCCTGGCTATGGTATCAAGGTGATACTGACTTCATAGAATGAGTTAGGAAGGATTTTTTTTTCAATGCTACAGAATGATTTCTGCAGTATAGGTATAAATTCTTTGTAGGTTTGGTAAAATTCAGGTTTAAAACCATCTTGTCTGGGAGTTTTATTTTAGTTAAAAGACGTTTCATTGCTGTTTCTATTTTGGTACTTGGTATCAGGTGATCTGTTTCCTCCTGATTGAGCCTGAAGTTGTGTTTCCAATAATTTGCCCATTTCCTCCTATTTTCAAAATTATGAGCATGGAGATTTTTATAGTATTCTAAGATTATATTTTTGTATTTCTGTGATATTGGTTGTGACTTCTCCTTTTTAATTTTTAACTGAGCTTATTATAGTCCTTTCTTTTCTCATTCTAATTAATCTAGCAAGAGCCTTATCAATTCTGTATATCTTTTCAAAGAAAGAACTTTTTGCTTAATGACTCTTGTGAATTATTCCTGTGTCCTCAGTTTCATTTAATTCCTCTCTGATGGATTTTTTCTGCTGGATTTCAGACTTGTTTCCTCTTCCTTTTGTAGTTCCTTGAGATGATTCATTAGATTTTTGATTTGGAATCTTTCTATCATTTTGATGCAGGCATTTAAGGATATAATTTTCTCTTGTGGACTTATTTTGCTGAGTCTCATAGAGTTTGATAAGTAGGTGGGATGGGGAGGTATGGTAGTGTAAATTCACACTTTACTGGTGCAACATACATATTCTGGATAAAGGACCCCTTATAACCTTGACTTAAAATATCTGAAAGCAAGTTATGTAACCAAAATGTGTGTACCCCTGTAATTTGCTCCCTGTAACTCAGGGCAAATAAAATGTTTCATTTTCCTTTATCACCTGCTAAACTAAATTAAACTAAAATTTTAAAAAAAGGATGGAATCACAAAGAGAGGCAACAAGATACTCTTAAGAATGGAGAGACATATCTGAAAAAAAGTAAAAATAATACCTAACACTTATAAATTAATATAATGATTAGTAAATGAACAAATTAAAGAACAGATTAGCTAAAGAGAAAATTTTGGTACTAAAATGTACATTTAAATACATTTCCAGAGTAGAGCATAGAAAGAGCAGATGAGAAATATGAAATAATTATTCAGAGAATATATAGAACATACATATAGGTACATACATATGAACATACATACATATATATGTTCTATATATTTTCTTAATAATATATATAATATATATGTAGATATATACATGTGTAGATATATATGCATGCAATATATGTATTGGGAGAGAGAGAGAGATCCATTGGGAAAGAATAGATACAATGAAGGGAGAGATAGTATTAAAATGTAATGGTGGTTAGGCTTTTTTTATGACTGAGGAAAGATAATAAAAATATAATGTTAAACAATAAAAATCAAATGAGACCCAACATTAGACATATTATAATGACAACAAAGAATACAATAAATAAATAATATATTAAACTCAAGTAGAAAAAAAAAGACCAACTGAATAGCAGCAAAAATGGAAAAGCAGCAAACTTTTTTTTTTTTTTTTTTTTTTCCAGTTTTTGGCCAGGGCTGGGCTTGAACCCACCAACTCTGGCATATAGGGCCAATGCCCTACTCCCTTGAGCCACAGGCGCTGCCCAAAACAGTAGACTTTTTGATAGCAATAATGAAAACAAAAAGATAATCACCTAATATGTTCAAAAAGCGAAGAGAGGAAAAAAGTCTTCCTAAAATTGTTTGGCAACCAAACTAGCTCTTAAGAGCAAGGAGAAAATCAAAATGTTTCAGATGAACAAAAAATCTGACCAGTTTTACCATACCAACTACAAAACTCCACTACAGAAATTTATATACCTACTTTAAAAAGATGGAAAAAAAAAAAAGAAAGCCTGTGATATTAGAAGGAAAACGAAAGTAAAAATATTCATGAATACATATGTCGATATAAACAGTTATTCTCAAATAGGAATAGTATTATATCTTTCAAAGAGATTCAGAAATGTGGAGTGAGGGGCAGTTGATTTTTTAAAAAATGTCACAATTATTAATAACTATACCTGACTATACCAATAGTATTTAGCAGAAAGGCCTAATGATACTAAGTATCTATTAATGAGTGCCTCATCTCACACAATAAAATTGTCATATCTATATACTTAAAGGGGAATGGCAAGATTACCTGTAGTGGTTGCTGTAAAATTAAGCACTTCAGCTGATAATTCATTATAGTATTAGCTAGATCTGTCAGAAAACCATTTTTTTCAAATAATATTTTCTTTCATTTTTCTAAACATAATGAAAATTTATGTTGATATTCCTTATAAAATATTTAACACTACAAATTTTAAAAGTTACACATAATCTCACTATTCAAAAAATAAAAGGACTAGCAACATTCTATTCCATTTCAAATACTAGCATATTTGAAAAATAAATTTATTATACATGCTATTTTTATCATTTGTATTTTATTTTATTCTTATCAAAATATTTTTATCACACAAATTATCTCCCATGCCAATTCCATACTTGCCCAATCTCTAATGGCTGCTTAATCTTTCAGCATTTGATGTATCACAACTGATCTAATTAATTCTTTAAATTAAACATCTAGACTGCTTCTATTAGGTCATTTTAAAAGTTTTGTCCGTTTTTATGAGTCTACTTTAAACTGTAATATCTCAGTGAATATTTATTCAATTTAATCGAAATAAGCACCATTTGAATCAGTGCACTTTTGCCAATGTAACACAAGTCAATTAATTCTGTTGACATAAAAATTGGGTGCTCGGGATTCAATGAAGTCAACGAAGGCTGTTTTTGCTAGTTCCTGATTGGCAAAGGTTCTACAGGTGAGAAAGTTATCGAAGTGCTTAAAAAGATGGTAGTCGGTTGGCGAGAGGTCTGGGGAGTATGGTGGGTGGGACAGAAATTCAATGCTCAATTCCTTTAATTTTCGGACGATGATTTGTGAGACATGCAGCCGGGCGTTGTCGTGGAGCAGGATTAAACCTCTTCTGTTGACCAGTGCTGGCTGCTGCTGACGCAATTTTCGGTACATTTCATTGATTTCCTCACAATAGGAGTCTGCTGTGATGGTTTGGCCTGGTTGCAGAAAGTTATAGTGAATCACACCAGCTGCTGACCACCATACAGTAACCATGATCTTTTTTTGGTGGGGTTTCACCTTTGGGAAGTGCCTGGGTGGCTCATCGGTGTCCAACCACTGTCCTGA
>CAUYPK010106392.1:0-32822 GCA_963574355.1 Loris lydekkerianus
TTTTCATCTTTTTCTACATCATGACATACATCCACAATCTGAAGAATGTTGTGGTTTGCACTTAGTTCTAGTGCTCCAATGTTTATATGAATATAGTCTTTCAGGAAATCCTCAGCAAGCTGTCTTACTTCTTTGGGCCAAGTCGCACTCCACATTAGGGTTTGCCTATCAGGCCTTATCTGATCCACAATTTTCTTTATTTGGGGTTCAAAGCCCATATCCAGCATTCTATCTGCTTCATCAAAGACAAGGTAGGTAGTTCTTCTCAGAATGGTTTTCCCACACTCTAAAAAGTCTATCAGCCTCCCAGGTGTTGCAATACAGATTTCCACACCTCTTTCCAAATCATGGATTTGTGGTCCCTTGGGAGCACCATCATAGATACAAGTAGATTTCAAACGACATGCTCTACAATATTCAGCAGCTACCTGCTGCACCTGTTGGGCCAGTTCCCGAGTTGGTGCTAGCACCAAGCAAATGGGCCCATCGCCTCTCTCTAGGAATGGCTGATGATTGATATGGACAATGGAAGGCAGCAAATAAGACAATGTCTTCCCAGATCCAGTTTGTGCTACTCCAACCATATCCAATCCACTTAGAGCAACTGGCCATCCCTGAGCTTGAATAGCTTGAAAGGCCATTCTTTTGATATTTCACATACAAAAGCGACTCAGGGGACTACTGTACTCCATTGCTGGTCATTTGGGATCTTTGGCCTGCTGGGGAGTCACAAGTGTCAACTATCACTTGAGAGATTAAGTTGCAAATTGATGTCCCTCTTCTCCTGGACTATCTCCCATATGTATAAATTCCAAAGTCAGCAAATCAATGTATATATTTAAGTCTTTAGGCTCTTGTTCTTGCTGATACACTTTGGAAGTTATACATATGGGAGATAGTCCAGGAGAGGAGGAAAACAAGAGCACAGAGCACCAAGTAGATAGTTTGCAGGGATGGGAGGCTGTTTCTTCATGATTCCATCATGAGCTACCTCTAACCACAGCTCCCAAGTGATGGCACCAGTTCGTGTTCCAGCTTACTTCCCTCTCTAAACTGTAACACCAGGCAAAATAATTCCTCAAATTGTCTTGCAAAACTGGGGGGAAGGTCTAGCCAGCAGAGCTCAGGAGAGCACAGGAGCACAGTGAGCACAGGAGAAGCTGAGGACCTTCTAGGAGAGGAAGCAGCTGGTGAACATCTGCTAGGAGAGAGTACATTAAACTCAAGTGTATAAACACAGTTAATTCCAAATAGGCTATAGTTCTGATTTAGCTAGATAACTTCCATAGTACGTGTGTTCTCTTCAGAAGTTTGTTTTTAAAAAAGTAACTCAATTCAATAAGAATTTATTAAATTGTGATTCCATCCATGGTGTTATACTCATTTTAGTCAAAGTTTAATACATGGAGACCAAAAACCCTTTGAAATCATACTGACTTCAAGTCATATAGCTAGTGTGGCTTGTAGAAGTTACTTAACCTCTCTGAGTCTCAGTTTCTCAATAAAATGTAGGTTAAAACAGCATCTATTTCATGAATTCTTATGAGCTACTGTATGAGAATCACACAGAGGAATATCTTTGTAGTTCTCATAAACACTTAATAAATGATGGTTATTCTATTAAGAAATATTAAGGTGGTCTCCAGCAGTTATGAATCCATGCTTTGGAGTTAGAACTTTGTTCAAATTTGACTCTACCACTTACTAGAAGTGTGACCACCCAAGAGTAAGTTTTCTCATCTATAAAGTGGAGACAAGATAACCTAGATCTTTAGGGTTATTGTGAGGACTAAATGAGACAATTCAGATGCAGTGCTTATCAAAATAACTAGTACACAATAATCACTCAATACATGCTATCTGCTATTGGTAGCAGTAACAGTACAAAGTAGATACCACCAGACTCCCCCTACAAGACTTTATATTTTTAGTGGTAAGAAAAGGTACATATATATATGATCTGGCTAAATGGCAGGACATAATTGAATAGCAAAATGAGTGATATACATAGCATATTCTCATCATTTCAAACAGGAGAGACAAGTAAAGGCTGGAGTAATTAACTGTATTTCAGCTTTCTGATAATTCATTTTGTTGAAAAATCAAGTACTAGCCCCCTTCAATGTGGATGCTCTTTGTTTTTACCTTTGCAGTTATTTCAAGGGGATACCATCATTTCTGGTACTAATAATGATTATTATATTTCAGCAACTTGATTTATCTACATATGCCCACAAGAGCTGTGTTCTGGTATGGACCTGGTCACTTCCTCTGGAGTTACAGCCTGTCAACACTGGTTTATTGTAAGTATTTTGGAAGATCCATGATATGTTAAAACAACTGCACCAAGAAATTTGCCTCCTGAAAGATGCTTGCTCCTTTAAAAGCTGATATAAAACACTTAGCATCTATCTCACCTCTAAAACTCAAATGTATAAAGGGCCCGGCAGGTAGCAAACAAGCGAGTGGTGCAGTCCTCGTGGTCTTGAGGCGCCACCTCATGGACATATACTCTTAAAGTACCATGATTTTAAATTTGGGCAAAAAATTCAAATCTAACAAAAAAGGAAACAAAATCCCACTTTGTGGTCCTAACAAAAATGTATGAGGCCCTAGTTTGTGGCCTCTAAAGAGAAACAATGGGACTGATGCCCTGAGGTTATACCACGTTCTGGTCAATATCCCATAGGACCTCTATTCACCATGCTTCGCGTTAGATTCTCAATAACATAAATGTACATAATCAAACAAACAACTGACTATTCACATTTGAATACTTTAGTTGTCACAAAGCCCAAGAAAATCAAATGGCTTTATCAGAGCTTCCAAGAGTCTACTTGATCTGATCTCTGCATACTGCGTTTAAGACATCTTTTCCTACTATATTTTAGCCACATTAGCCTCCTTTCTGTTTCCTCACACATGCCAAGCTCATCTTTGACTCAGAGTCTTTGTATTTCTTGTCTCCTATGACTCCAAAACTTCTCATGGCTTGCTGCCGCTCACCAATCTAGTCTCATGTCAAATGTCATTCAGGCTCTCTCAGTGACTCTACTACATCACTCCATTTTATTTTCTTCATAGTACTCATGCTCTGAAATTAGCTTGTTCATATACATATTTATTTTCTATTGGGTAAGCTTCATGAAGGAAAAAACAACTTATCCCTCAGGTGTTATGTTCACTGCCTTATCACCAACACATAAAACGGTGCTTGGCATATAGAAGATGCTTAATAAAAATGTGTTAAGAAAATGAATGAATGGATGGCTTGAACCTTGCAGCCAATACTATCATAAGCCCTCAGATCTTCCACCATGCCTTATTTCAAGACAAGAAGCTTCATTATCATTGTCATTATAAAGTGATAAATGGAAGAGCTATACTTCATTGATATTTCAATGTAAGAACTTTTTTTTTTTTTTAGGGGATTTGTTTTTCTTTTTGAGACAGAGTTGCACTATGTCACCCTTGGTACAGTGCCATGGCATCACAGCAACCTCAGACTCTTGGGCTTAAGCGATTTTCCTGCCTCAGCGTTCTAAGTAGCTAGGACTACAGGCGCCTACCATAAGGCCCAGCTATTTTTTTTGTTGTAGTTGTCATTGTTGTTTGGCAGGCCTGGGTTGGGTTCGAACCCACCAGCCCCGGTGTATGTGGCTGGCACCCTAACCACTGAGTAACGGGCACCAAGCCAAGAAATTCAAGTGAAAGAGAAACATACAAATAAAAACAATGCCAAAATTTCCTTACGTAGAAAGCATAACGTCTCTCAGTTTGGCTGTTATTCACTTCTACTTCATAAAATAAGCATCTGCTAATAAAATTCTGTGGATTTTCCCCTTGTATGTGTAAGCCATCATTTTGGAAGAAGAGATTTTTAATATGTGGAGGATCAGGTTTCACTGAAAGACAGAAATAAAACACTACAAATTAACTTACACAGTTCATTTGATTACATACATACACACACACACACACACACACACACACACACACATACACACAGTCTGCCCTCCATATTGGTGGGTTCTGTATGCGTGGATTCAACCAATTGTGAGTCAATAATACTTAAAAAAATAAATGGATGATTGGAACATTTATAGACATTTTTCCTTGTCATTATTCCCTAAACAATACAGTATAAATAACTGTTAAATAGTATCTACATGGTATTAGGAATTATAAGTAACCTAGAGATGATTTAAAGTATATGGAAGATGTGCATAAGTTATATACAAATACTGTATTATTTTACATCATGGGCTTGAGTATTTGAAGATTTTGGTATCCTTGGGGGTTCTTGGAACCAATCTCCCACAGATACTGAAGGACAACTATGTGGTGTATATGTGTATATATATATATATACAGGGTAGATATAAAGTTTATGTGCAATTTAAATAGTAAACTAATCGATATTTCGATAATAGAGGTTCACAAAGTTAAATCAAAATAGGGCTAATGTTTTTAATGACCTTATATGATCAGATACATACTATTAGAATTTCTGACTAACCATAATCAGTAGAGAAAGTTTATTAAAATTGCCTAGTAAATGAACTTAAGAAACATCTTTTGGGTATCTGGCAGATGACATGAACTCTGACCTGCATCTAGTTAGAAAATGACCAGGGTATAATCAGGACATCTAGCTGCAATATAGATAATAAGGAAGTGCCTAGGCCACTGGGCCCAGATGTGCTTTCATTTGATGGGTAACAAGACACCAGATAAAAGGGGCTTCCCTAGCTGACACTCACTTCTGCCAATCAATGACCACAATTCATGTTATAATATAAATGCACCTTGAGGACATTATGCTAAGCGATATAAGCTAGTTACAAAAAGACAAATGCTATATGATTCCACTCATGTGAGATATCTAAAGTATAAAGTCAGATTTACAGAACCAAAAAGTAGAAGGGTAGTTGTCAAGGGCTAGGAGGGAGGGGGAATTAATATTTAATGCACACAGTTTCAATTTTACAGAAAGAAAAAATTCTAGAGATCTGTTGCACAACCAAGTGAATATACTTAACACTACTCAACTGTATAGACACTTAAAATGTTTCTGATGGTAAATTAATGTTATATGATTATAATCATAATTAAGAGTAAAATGAATTTTTTTAAATAAAAAGTATTAACCTGGTCAATTTACTTTTTCAGGAATCAGCTATACTAAGAGCAAGCAACAAAAGATAATGGATAGGTGGCCGGGTGTGGTGGCTAACACCTGTAATCCTCGCACTCTGGGAGGCTGAGGTGGAGGATAGCTAGAGCTCAGGAATTTGAGACCAGCCGGAGTGAGAGTGAGACCCCATCTTTCCTTAAAAAAAAATATATATATATATATATATAGAAAAACTAGCCAGGCATGATGTCAGACACCTGCAGTCCCAGGTACTGGGGAGGCTGAGGCAAGAGGATTGCCTGAGGCTAAGAGATTGAGGTTGCTGTGAGTTAAGATGATGCCACACCACTCTATCCAGGACAACAGAGTAAGACTCTGTGTTAAAAAAAGAAAAAAAAAAAAAGAAAAGATAATGAATAATTAACAGAAAACGACTTGAAGATACCATCTTCTGTTTATGAAAGATATTCCTTTTTCCTATATGTCACTGTTAATATTCAGGGAGAAGAACAGCAAAATAAACCTTAAAAGGGGCAGCACCTGTGGCTCAAAGGAGTAGGGCACCAGCCCCCATATGCTGGAGGTGGCGGGTTCAAACCCAGCCCTGGCCAAAAACTGCAAAAAATAAAAAAATTAAAATTAAAATTAAACCTTAAAAGGTCATATATTCTGCCAAACAAGGGGGAAAAGAGAAGGGCTTTGCTTTAGTTTTCCCACTTGGCAAATTACCCCAACCTATTCCCTTGGACTACAAACTAAGCTGCTTTTGGTCCACTATTAGAATTCACTTCCATGATGATGTGAAGTTGTGGTAAACAGTGTCCTGTTTACAGACTTGGGAGCCTTTTCAATTGATGGCTATTTGCCCATAAATCATCTTAGCCAGAGTCTGAGTTCCCTGTTGGGATATCATAACAAATAAACCATTATGCTTATGGCATTTTGCTTTAGAGATTTGAAAAACACTTTTTCAACACCTTATGACAATGCTTTGAGGCCAAGAAGGACTACATATTCCATTTTACAGATAAGAAAATACTTGAGGACGGTTTATATGCCTTATCCAAAATTTAGAAGTTAGAACTTCAATCAGATATTTTGTGTTTAAGTTGAAATCTCTTTCTAAATAGGCCAACATACAGCTGGTACATCCAGATATGGCTATATTGGTTGTTAAGATCGATCAGTACTTACACCATACAGAGTGTTAAATAGGTTTAGTATCACCTCTGGTTATACTACTTCAATCTAAGCTTTTTCAAAGTAAGAGTTATATTTTTCAGGAACTACGTATGATCACATAAGCATTACCCTCTCAAGAATCATAAGTAAAAAGATAATAGATCTTAGACAGCCTGTGTTCTGGCTATGAATGTTTGCCCCCTCCAAAACTCATGTTGAAACTTAATCCCCAATGTGGCAGAACTGAGAGGTGGGGCTCTTAGAGGTAACTGGAGTTTTGTCTTCATGAATGGATTAATCCATTCATAGATTAATGGGTTAATGGATTGATGGTTTATCATGGGAGTGGGACTGGTGGGTTTATAAAAGGAAGAGAGACCTAAGCTAGCACACTTGGGTTCCTCACTATGTGATTCCCTTTATTCTCTTGGGACTCCAGAGAAAGTTCCCACCAGCAAGAAAGCCCTTACCAGATTTGGCCCCTTGACCTTGGACTCCTCAGCCTCAAGAACTGTAAGAAACAAATTCCTTCCCTTTTCTTTCTTTCTTTTTCTTTTCTTTCTTTTTTTTTTTTTTTTAATAGAAACAAAATCTTGCTCTGTCGCCTAGTCTAGAATCTCAAACTCCTGGGCTCAAAGGATTCTTCCCAAGTAGCTGGAGAAAATAATTAAATTAATGCCCTCCCAAGTAGCTAGGACTACAGGCATGTGCCATCATGCCTGGACTCTTTTTCTTTATAAATTACCCAGAATCAGAGATTCTGTTGTAAGCAACAGACTAATTGTTGAAATTATTGGAGTCCTGAGTATTTCCTCTTCTATGTAAAAGAAGCATAATAGTTTTATGTTACTAAAGAAAACAGACTAATACAATTCTAATCTTGGTTCTACAACTAAGTCCTCTAAGTCTCAGCACATTCCTAAATAAACAAGAATAAGGATAAAGCACTTGGCACATGTGTTCAATAAATACTAGAATTTCCAAGCTTACATCTTTAAAAAGAATCAAAAAAGGTATACACATAAATATTAAATAGTCCCTTGTTTTGGTAAGATCTTGAGACCAAAACCATCATTCTTTATTATTTTTGTTTAAAAGAACACTTTTACCCATGTTGTCATAATAGACTTCTAAAAACTTACCATAAGAAGTTAAAGGCACTATATTGAAGGATGGTCTAATTTTTCCTGCATTATCCTTGACCTCTATTTGGATATGTTCAAAACTAGAATCCTTCGCTTTAGTCAGGTCAAAGGAACAACTAATGTGTTGACCTTCTCTATAGATGTCTTCACATTGAAGAATCTTTCCCAGGCTTCTGTGCCTACAACAGAAAATGAGACAACCTTCTGTACTATTTTTAACAAAGTATTCAATAAACAATGGCAAATTTTTTTTTTTAACGACTGAAGGAGATGTCCATGAAAAGAAATATTTGCAATAAGATGCTTTTTTAAAAACCCTATTTTAAAATATACACCATTTCATACACTAAGCAGAAAAGACTGTTCCTTCTTGATGAACATGGGTACTGTCAGTGACTATGGAAATTACTAGAGTCCTAAGTACCATATATACTCAAGTATATACAGTATTTCCTCTTCTGTGCAAAAGAAGGTGTTCTGAGACCAGGAGTAGAAGTTTTATGCCTCTTGAAAATGCCCATCTGCTGAATTAATTCATCAGCTGAATTCATTCCATAGTTCCCAGCTGGCACCTCTGCCTGCTCCTTCCTTGTTTGCTTGGCTTGTTCCTTTCCCTCATCTTCTGTTTGTGGAGCAGGGAGCTCACTCACATTCATCTCAAATCCCACTCACCTCTAGTTTATCACTCCCAACCCTTGACTATAATTTCTATGCTGGGGATTCTTAGTCCTGACCTCTTAGCTCAGAGCTAGTCCCAGACCTCCATCTATTCTATTTGAACTTTCTACTCTTGCCTCAAATTTGGTGTCCAAAATTTATCATGCACCCTCTTTTCCACTGAACTGCTTTTTACTCCAGCCTTCCCATTTGTATCAGTTAGAGTTCATTTTCTCCAGGCTTCTAGATTTAGATACTTTGAAATTACCTTTTCCCCCTATATTCTATCACCAAATTCTGTTTTTTCTTCCTTTGTAAAGCTTCTTGGATCCTTGCCTTCTATGATACTCCCATTGCCCACACCCTGATTCTCACCCTAATCACTTGGGGCTTCATTTCTTCTCCAGACTGACCTTTCTGACCTTTAATTATTAATGCCCTCCAATCACTGCCACGTCAACCTTCCAAAACACAACAACTTTCTAAGTGTCTTCCTTTACTGTGTGGCTTTAAATGCCTTGTGTAAGTAGTACTGCTGGTATCTTATTTCCCATTTTGCATCTATACATACCTCCCCCCAGTAATCATCAGCACATAGCCCCATGCAAATAGACAGAATGTGTTCACTACACTTTTTGGCCTGTTTCCACCTAAGCTATCAGAGAACTCTGTTTTTAGTAACCGGCAGAAGACACAGCATCAAGCCTTATCTCACTGATCACAATGGAAGTTGTGCAAAGGTTCTACAGAAAAGGAATATAAACTTAAAATAATGAACTAAGAGTAAAAAGTCCCAAGCCCTTGAACTGTTACTTCAGAATCCTCTGTAGCAATTTAAAATGCATAATTTTCCAACTCTCTCCCAGAGAATCTGACTTAGAAAGCTTTGTCAGGGCCTAGGAAGCAGAATTGTGAAAGCACTGCTCCAGGGGATTCTGCCACTTATCAGTTGTTTTTTTTTTTTTTTTTAAAGGCTTGGTGCCTGTAGTACAGTGGTTACAGTGCTGGCCACATGCACCGAGGCTGGTGGGTTCAAACCCAGCCCAGGCCAGCTAAACAATGACAACTGCAACCAAAAAATAGCAGGGCGTTATGGCGGGCACCTGTAGTCCTAGCTACTCGGGAGGCTGAGGCAAGAGAATCACCCAAGACCAAGAGCTTGAGGTTGCTGTGAGCAGTGATGCCACGGCACTGTACCAAGGGCAACATAGTAAGACTCTGTCTAAAAAAAAAAAAAAAGAAAACCTCAGGCCAAGTGCAGTGGCTCATGTCTGTAATCCTAGCACTCTGGGAGGCTGAGATGGGTGGATTGTTTGAGCTCATGAGTTTGAGACCAGCCTGAACAACAGCGAGACCCTGTCTTTACTAAAAATAGAAAAACTGAGGCAAGAGGATTGCTTGAACCCAAGAGTTGGAGGTTGCTGTGAGCTATGATGGTAGGGCACTCTACTCAGGGCGACAGCTTGAGATTCTGTCTCAAACGAACAAAGAAACAAAAACCCTCAGAGCTAATGTATTTTACTCTTTCGAAAGCTATGCAAAGAGATGCTTCAATATGGAAAATGCTCTCTTCCTCTAAGAGATAGGATATAAGCTTTTCCTCCTTGTTGGAGGCCCCTATAGTTTATGAGAAAAAATCATGTTTTAAAAATTAAGTTATTGTCATGAGTGCTTTTTGGAGTAGACAATCCCGGAATCCTTTCTTCCCATGGCCAGAAAGAGAAACTAGAGACAGTTATGACATTTTTCTTACATAACTAACGAAAACCATGTATAAAGTTAATTTTTTTAATAATGAAAGCAACTCCTCTAATGGGTAATCTTTTAGATCCTTTTTTCCATTTTTGTAACCTGAGTATTTCAATATGGACTCCAGAAATAAAATGTTAAAACCATTTGGTTGTAATTTAGAGATAATAATAGCAAAATACCAGTTCTGGATAGACAGATTTTTGGACTTCTTGTGAAAGAGTTAGAGATAAGCTAAGATAGCAGGTGATTCCTGTTAAAATTTACACACTGAACTCCTCTTTAGAATCACATTGCAGACATGAGGAAGAAATGGACAAATTACAGGCTATTCCCTCAACTCTGAAGATGATTAATGTGGTAAGAAAAATTCCCGAAAATTAATTGGCACGGCTAGTCTGTGGCTACTCAGATCAGGCTCCTTTCAAATGCCAGACTATCCCTGCGGGGACATAGGTCACTGCCCTGTGGCTTTAAGGAATTACTTCGAATTCAAAAAATGACTCCACATTTTCTAGACAGGGATCAGGAGAAATAGTCTTTGGTAGTTAGTTTGATGTCAATTATAATAGTACCTAAACCATTTCTGACTCCCTTTTGTGGTTTTGATTGGAAAGATCTATCTAGAGGAGAAGGGGGAAGAAGAGGGTATGAGTGAGGTGCTAATTCTATGAAGTGGGGGAAAAGGCCAGCACTGTGTACTGACAACATGTGCAAGCAAATGAGGATGAATAAAAAAAAAAATGACAGCTATCGTATGTTAAGTGCTTACTCTATACATACTAGCAGTGGCAGCTTCAAATACTTTTCATACAGTAACAGCCCTCACAACAACCTTAAGAAGTAGATACTATTATTGCTATCTCTATTTTACAGAATACAAAACTGAGGCTCAGAGAGAAGGAACTAGCCCAAAATCACATTGCAGTAAGGAAGAGAACCGGGATTTTGAACCCAAGAAGTATGGCCAGAAAGAATAAGCTTCAAGGTGGTGAGGGCAAGAGATAGAATTTGTACCATCTATACCAGTGGTTCTCAACCTTCCCTAATGCCGTGATGTATTTTCATTGTTACAAAAAGGTCACGACCCACAGGTTGAGAACCGCTGATCTATACCATCCAACAGAACTTTATGGGATTATGGAAATGTTGTATATCTATGCTGTCCAATACAAGAGCCACTAGTCACCTGTGAAATTAGCCAGTAAGACTGAGCAACTTAAGTTCGAATTTGACCTAATTTTAAATAGTTTCAATTTAATGTAAATAGCCATGTGTAGCTGGCAGCTCCCTCATTGGATAGCACAGGTGTCCACTATGGAAAGCACACTTGCCGGTGGTGCAGCTCTGGGCACGTGCGTAACAAGAAAAGGAGCTTTGATTACCCCTCCCCCTTGGATGCCAGTGAACTGCCACTCTCTTGGAATTGCCTCTTGAGCCACCTCCAATGGTTATACAGATTGTGCCCTGCAAAAAGACATCAGTTAGGGGCTGAAAGGCAGCCTAAGCACCACCTGCTGTCGGCTTTGGCAAAAGCCTGTATCAGCCCAGAAGAAAAAAAAAAACACTTTAGCCCAGAGGAAAAGGAATGTTTTTTAATTTGTTGGTCTAGTTTTGTTGTATTCCTTTTTTTTTTTTTTTTTTGAGAAAGAGTCACACTCTGTCACACTCTGTCACCCCAGCTAGAGTGCCTTGGTGTCAGCATAGCTCACAGCAACTTCAAAGTTCTGGGCTTAAGCCATCCTCCTGCCTCAGCCTCCCGAGTAGCTAGGGCTACAGATGCCTGCCACAATGCCTAGTTTTTCTACTTCTAGTAGAGATGGGGTCTTGCTCTTGCTCAGGCTGGTCTTGAACTCCTGAGTTCAAGTGATCCTCTTGCCTTAGCCTCTCAGAGTGAGCCACACCACCCTGTTGGTCCATATTTTTGTAATTCATTCACCCAGAGGGGACACTCTTTCTACAATTTTCAATGAGACTTGCTTGGTGCTAGTATATCCCCAAGGCACTTCTCTATTTTTCTTATAACAACTCAAAGAACTAGGCTACCATCTACCTCCAGTGCCATCCCCACACACTAATAGCTGGGTTACTTCCCTGCATAGTCTGCCATGGAATGAGATAGAGTTTTGAGACTTCCCTTCTTTTTCTACGCCTTATATAGACTCTTTTTTTTTTTTTTTTTTGAGACAGAGTTTCACTATGTCACCCTCAGTATATTGCCGTGGCCTCACAGCTCACAGCAACCTCAAACTCTTGGGCTTAAGTTATTCTCTTGCCTCAGACTCCTGAGTAGTTGGGACTACGGGCACCTGCTACAACGCCCGGCTATTTTTTGGTTGCAGTTGTCATTGTTGTTTAGCAGGCCTGGGCTGGGTTCGAACCTGCCAGTCTTGGTGTGTGCGGGCGGCGCCCTACTCACTGAGCTATGGGTGCTGAGCCACATAGACTTCTTATACAGATTTTTTTTTTTTTGCAGTTTTTGGCCGGGGCTGGGCTTGAACCCGCCACCTCTGGCATATGGGGCTGGCGCCTACTCCTTTGAACCACAGGCGCCGCTCGTATGCAGACTCTTTAAAGGTTTTCCCTATGGCTCTACCAATAATGACTCCAGGTAATAAACACAAGGAATCATACCAACTCTCAAGACATTTTAAAAGCCTGAGTAACAGCTCTCCCTAGCCTTCACTGCAACATCAACAGAGCCAGACTACTTCTATGGCTTAGTTCTTTGGGCCCTTTACTAGCTATTTGTCGGGGAGCCACATCTACTCAAATCCTTCTCTTTTTATTCCTCAACTATAATGCTCCTCAGTTACTACTAAGTCCTCACCCTAGCCCTGAATGTTCTCTAGGTTTGGGTCCTACCAAACATTCACAACTTATTTATGAAACACATACCACATGACAGGCACCATGGGAAACAACGCACAGCCCTTGCTCTCAAGGGAGATTGCAGCCTGTGGCAGGCTACCACCAAGTAAACAGGAAATGACAACACAATGTGCTGAGTACTATGACATGGCAAAGTGCGAGGTGCCATGTCTAGACTTGAGAGGGCAAGGGTTTTTGGAGAGGAAATGGTGTCCAAGCTAAGGACAAATAAGAGGTGAAAAGGAAATGCCTGGGCTGCAAGAGGACACAGAATGTTTCCACTATACTGCTGGAATATTCTGCTTGAATTCCAGCATTCTGCTGGAATATTTCAAGAGTCAGTTTGAAAAACCACAAGAAGTTCAGTGTGGGACAGTAGGCTGCAAGAGGGGCAAGGGTGCAGGGAGGCAGATGTGATGGAGGCTGGAGAATTTGACAGGGGCCAAGTCATAAAGGGCTGTCTGTTGAGCTGAAGAGTTTAGACTTTAACCTGAAGCCACCAGAGAGCCACTGAAGAGTTTTAAATGAAGGAGAAACAACAGGTACCAAGAATGAGCAATTGAAACTATGAAACCTCAAATGGGAATTATTTACATTGGGGCTGGTGGGGGACAAACCTCCAGACAGAGCCACATAATCTCAGTGCCGTCTGGCTTCACCTGCAGGTCCTCTCAACTATGCCAGGAGGACACTTCCACCAGGGAGGACGGTGAATGTGAACCCCAGAGCAACTTTGGAGGTTTTCATTTAAAACCTTATGCGATTTTTTTGCACTCTATTCCATGATATAGCCATCAGTGTTTTAATGTACCAAAACTACTTTCCATCAAGTTATCAGGCAAAATAGGGACTCCAGGATGAAAGGCCATGTTTATCCCATAGTTTCAGAAGTCCTGGCCATGACCCTTCCCATCCCATTCTCTCAGAAGCAGCCTTAACAAATGCTACTAAGGGGGACAAGGCCACAAAGAGGGCAGACTTCTAATGCTAGGTCTTCCCTTCTCTGTCTGGTATCATACTGACTAAATATCTCCATTCCTTGGAACAATCTTCCCCAGAGGCCAGCCTCTGAGAAACTCCCTCATGTGATGAAGGAAGTCTTCTCCCTTCATCAAAGCCTGCCAGCCTCTCCCCTACCCCTACCACCACCTGGAGCTCCTCCCTTACTTCCCACAGGAGTCTATCCCTCTGCAATAGCCTTTAGCATACACAGTCTTATTTTATTATGAGTAACTATACTGGGAACTATCTCTCCCTCTATATTTTAACACATTAACTGCCATGTGAGTTGTATTTAACTTATGCTAGTTTTGAACCCAGGACCTCATGAAGTATATGTAACTCACATGTCTCTTGGCCTAATAAAACACTATGGCCCCAAGGAAAAACTTTTTTTTGCCTAGTATGGCAGTCAGTGTGTTACGCTTTAAGAGCAAAAAGACATGTTTCTTATCTCTGCTGCCAATTCAGTGCTTTATCCACACAAGATGCTAAATAAACATTTACTGAATTGAACTGGATTAACTTGACTCCTCCTTTCTTCCTTGTTATGTTGATAATAATTCTAGGCTCTAAGGAAAGGAAATGATTGAAGACTAACTTAGAAATTTAACAAAGTTTGTAGTAGGTATAGTGACAAATATCAGTTATTTTGTGGGACACTAAACTAGTTTTTGACCCTAGGCATGTTAT
Source organism: Loris lydekkerianus (assembly GCA_963574355.1). Lineage (NCBI taxonomy): Eukaryota > Metazoa > Chordata > Mammalia > Primates > Lorisidae > Loris > Loris lydekkerianus. Next base: position 14,434 of record CAUYPK010106392.1, read on the forward strand.
CATTGCTTTTTTTTTTTTATTTTGGAGACTTCCTGTCACTCACTCACCTAGGCTACAGTGGCATTGCCTTAGCCTAGCTCATGGCAACCTCAAACTCCTGGGCTCATGCTATCATCCTGCCTCAGCCTCCTGAGTAGCTGGGACAACAGGTACCTGCCACCACCCTCAGCTAATTTTTCTATTTTAGTAAAGACAGGGTCTCGCTTTGCTCAGGCTAGTCTTGGACTCATAACCTCAAGCTATGCTCCTGCCTTGGCCTCCCAGAGTGCTAGGATTATAGAACCACCAAGCCCAGCCCATTTATTGCCTTTATAAAAAGTAAATAATAACTCATACATTGTTGATGGGAATGCAAGATAGTACAACTGTTCTAGAAAATAGTTTGACTTTCTTTTTTTTACAAAACTAAATATGCAATTACAATATGACCCATCGATTTTACTCTTGGGCATTTACTCCAAAGAAATGAAAAGTTATTTTCACATAAGAAACCTGTATGTTAATATTTACAGCAGCTTCATTCATGATAGCAAAACAATAACAACCCTGGAAACAACCAAGATCCCCTTTAATGAATGAATGGTTAAATAAACTGGTACAGCCACATCATGGACTCTACTCAGAAATAAAGAGAAATGAACTTTTTTTTTTTTTTTTTTTTTGAGATGGAGTCTCACTCTGTTGCCCTGGGTAGAGTTTCGTGGTGTCATAATAGCTCACAGTAACCTCAGTCTCTTGGGCTCCAGCGAGTCTCTTGCCTCAGCCTCCTGAGTAGCTGGGACCTCTAGCCACAACACCCAGCTAGTTTTTCTATTTTTAGTAGAAATGGGGTCTTGCCCTTACACAGGCTGGTCTTGAACTCCTGAGCTCAAGCAATCCACTGGCCCTGGTCTCCTAAAGTGAGCCATTGCACCCTGCCATGAACTCTTGATAGGTACAAGTTGTATGGAACTTGTAACTATGAAACCAACTCAAACTGATTCACCATGACTTAAGTTGCTACAGATGGTACAAAGCCAAAATCATAAGTCATGTAGCTGGAGTATACACAGTGAGAAAGGGTTTTAACTCCCTAAGTATAAACACCATAAGCCTGGCCGACTGGCTGGATTTGCGTCACCTGGGACTAGTTAGAAATGGCATAAAAGCTGGAATCACCCCAAGATCAAGGAGACAGATTTGAGCATTGGCTCTTGTATGCTTGACAGTGACTTGCAATAAAGCTTTTTCTTTTTTTAAAAGCTAGTATCATAGTATTGGCTTCTGTGTGCATCAGGAAGTCAGCATGTTGCTCTGAACAATCTCAAGGGCATTATACTGAGTAAAAAAGAAAAGCCAGTCTTCAGTGATTATTTACTGTAGGATTCCTTTGTAGTAACATTGCAATGAAAAAAAATTATAAAGATAGAAAACAGATTAGTGTGATTAACACAGGTTAGAGACTTGGGGGAGAGGAGTGATTAGGAGAAGGGGTACAGGAGGAAGGTGGATGTGGCAATAAAAGGGCAACTGCAGAGATACTTGTGGTGATAGAACCATTCTGTGTCTTCACAAGGGAAAAAAATTACATAGAACTACACACACAAGTGCATGTCAAACTGGTGAAATATGAATAAAATTAGTGGATTGTACCTATGACCATTTTCTGGTTTTTGATATTATACTATAATTGCACAAGATGTTACCACTTGGATAAATTGGGTAAACAGTATATGGGATCTCCCTGCACACTTTTCTTTTTTTGCAGTATAAATTCTGTGGGTCTATATATTTTTAATTTTCTATTATTATTTCAGGTTAATTTGAGGGCACAAAGAATTAGGTTACAATGTTTACATTTATTAGGTAGAATCCCTCTTATAATTGTTGTGGGTCTACATTTTAAAATAATTTTTTTTAAGTAGATACCAAAGCAGATACATTTTTTTCCCCTGAAGAAACTGCCCATCTTCTTAAATCTGCAGAGAAGAATAGACTTTTTTTTTTAAAAAAAACTAGATTGGAGCCAAAGGCTCCTAACACAATCACAATTAGTATTCCAGTAATTTTACTGCATGTACTCACCAATAGTGGAAAGTATAGTTAGTGTCAGGACTTGTATTCTTGCCAGGGAGCCAAGAACACTTCATATAGCTCAGGTTGTGCCAAACACATTGGAGCTCAGTCACAGCTGTCTCAGGGTCACCTGGAAAATTCAGGCCAAAAGTTTAGTACCTTTCTTTCCTTATAATGCAAACTACCCAACTGCTCTGTGGCATGGGGGATAGTGAAGATGTTTAACAGTGCTTTCCCAGAAAGCTAACCCCTAATCTCTCGCCCCATTTTACTCAGACATCATCCAGGAGGGAGAAAATCCAAATCTAACTTGTTCACAACTTTCTCTCTCACCTCCTGATACAAAGAAATCATTTCTGGGAGGGTGCAGGGTGGCTTACACCTGTAACCCCAGCACTCTGAGAGGCTGATGCAAGATTTCTTGAGCTCAGGAGTTTGAGACTAGCCTGAGCAAAGCAAGACCTAGTCTCTACTAAAAATAGAAAAATTAGCAGGGTGTAGTGGCATGTACCTGTAGTTCCAGCTATTCAGGAGGCTGAGACAAAATAATTGCTTGAGTCCAAGAGTTTGAGGTTGCTGTGAGCTATGAAAGCATGGCATTCAACCAAAGGGCAAATGAGTGAGACTCTGTCTCAAAACAAAACAAAACAAAACAAAAATAAAAGAAGAAAAGAAAAAAGAAAACATCTGTGAGAGACCCTAACTCTTGTTCCATAGGCAATGACTACATTCCTCAATGAATGTGGAAATATAAACAACCCCTATATCTACCAGTCTCAAAAAAAAAAAAAAAAAAAAAAAAAACTTCATTGTGGTATAATTTACCTTCCTGTCTTTTGATCAATACTAACACAACTTGCTGGGCACAATGACTCATGTCTGTAATCCCAGCACTCTGGGAAGCCAAGGCAGGAAGACTGCTTGAGCATAGAAGTTCGAGACCAGCCTGAGGAAGAGCGAGACCTCACCCCTACTAAAAATACAAAAACTAGCTGAGCATCACAGTTGGCACCCGTAGTCCCAGCTACTCAGGAGGCTGAAGCAAGAGGATTACTTGAGCACAAGAGTCTGAGGTTGCTATGAACTATGACGCCCTGGCACTCTACCCAGGGCAACAAAGTGAGACTCTGTCTCAAAAAAAAAAAAAAAAAAAAATACTGACACGGGTGGTGACTGTGGTTCAAAGGAGTAGGGCACCGGCCCCATATGCCAAAGGTGGTGGGTTCAAACCTAGCCCCGGCCAAAAAACTGCACAAAAAAAAAAAAAAAGAAAAAAAAAGAAAAAATACTGACACATCTTGTTTTTAAAAAATTAAACATTCTGGGAAAACAATTCTGGGAAAAGGGAAGTATAACTTAACCCTCAATAGTTACCTGTTGTGTGCAATGACTTTAGGTGTCCTATAATCTTTCTGAGCTGAAATTGCTATTTTTATAAAGCCATTTTAGTTAAGGTCTCATGTCTTTAAATGCCTCTGTTTAAAATGTCAACCTGCTATTCCCCCCATGATTCTTGAAGAGGTATGGTACTGAGCTATCATCAACCATTGTATGCCATGGTATATTTTAGTTTATTTTTCAGATTATTAAATTCCTACAGAAATGAGAATAGGGTAGGTAAGTTGTTTTAAACCATGCTCCAAGCCCCCAGGCAGTCCTGGATTTTATACATGTACTTTTACAAATGGTACTCTATGTTTGTGGTCAGTGCAAAGTAGGCAGAGAGAATGTAGTGCTAATGTTTAGAGGTTGGAGATGGGGCTTTGCCCTCCACAACCAAGGAACAATATAATATTAATAGATAGTATGTATACAGGATTTACTCTTTGCCAGGCACTATTTTGATCCCTTCACATATACTGACTTATGTAATCTAACAACTATGGGAGGTAGATACCATCATAATCTTCATCTTATAGATAAGCAAACTGAGGTACAAAGGGGCTAAGTAATCTGCCCAAGGTCATACAACTAACAGCTGGAAGAGCTGGTATTTAAACTTAGACAGTTGTTCTCTGGTACCTTTGCTCTTAATAAGTATATGCTACTCTCTAAATCTAAGAGCCAGAAGGATAATGGGTGAGCTGGGATTGGGGGACAATAATTAACCTCACTATCTGGCAGCTTTTCCTTGGGCTAGACTTGTACTGGAGCAGGGCCAGCATGCTTATTTCTCCCTTTTTAACATCTTTCCCCAAATATAGCCTGCATATTGAACTAATATTCACATCTAATGAGTAACATAGTATTTTGGTTTTTCTAAACCACTGTACCTAGAATGTGAAGACCTACAACAAGTCACTCAGTTCTCTTCTTCCTCATAAAATGGATCAGGGTAATAACATATGCCTTACTCTAAAAGATAAGCTTGTGAGGCTCGATTTAGAGCAGAGGTGTGCGTGTGTGTGTGTGTGTGTGTGTGTGTGTGTGTGTGTGTTTTAACTATCAGGAATTATTACTCACCTTGTTTATGAGTACTTGAAGACAGAGATAGCCTCTCTTTTCATTGTGTTACCAGTACCCAATATAGTGCCTGGCACTAGACTTGATAAGTGTTTGATAATTGAATTAATTAATGAACAATGAACACAAGCATGTAGAGCATTTGGATTCATTCTCTAAACACCAAGAGAAAGTACTTTCAGTTGTTACCTTCAGGAGGTGAGATACACTTTTCCACCAAAATGCTAGGCTCCTCACTTTCATTGGTGCTACACTGAGTCCCCACATGCAGACAAATCTTTTCATTCAGGGGTACTTCTTTTGAACGACGAGTTTCTGGAGCAATTATCTAAGGTTAGGGAATTAAAAGACACAAAAAAATACATGGAAATAATAAAATAGTAGCAGGCCCAAATGTGTGAAAAATGGTAAGTTATCAAATGGTGTCAGTAAGTAACTGTTAACTGGAGGTGACTTTGTTCCCTCTGCCACCCTCAGGGACATTTTTGGTTGTCTTAACTTGAGATAGGGAGGCTCCTGGCATCTCATGGGTAGTGGTCAGGGATGCTACAGAACATCCTACATCACATATGACAAGCCCTTCCCCCTACTACAAATCCTTCACCATATGTCAGCAGTGCCATGGTTGACAAACCCTGGTACAGACAAAATACAATTTCCAACAATGCAAACCAACGTGAAATTTACCTATAAACCTACCATGCTAATGTATCAAATATCTAAAACCAATTTTAAAGCAAATGATATGATTGTCAAAATTCAATTCTAAGATGATGCAGTATAACATCAGGATCAAGGTAAAAAAAAAGACTGCTTTAAAAATCTAGTAATCAGGCTTGGCACCTGTAGCACAGTGGTTATGGTGTTGGCCACATGCACCGAGACTGGCAGGTTTGAACCCAGCCCAGGCCAGCTAATCAACAATGACAACTGCAACAAAAAAAACGGCCAGGCGTTGTGGCGGGCACCTGTAGTCCCAGCTACTTAGGAGGCTGGGGCAAGAGAATCGCTTAAGCCCAAGAGTTGGAGGTTGCTGTGAGCTGTGACTTCACAGCACTCTACTGAGGGCTACATAGTGAAGCTCTGTCTCAAGAAAAAAAAGAAAAATTAGTAATCATGGTTACTTCTAGGAAGTAGAAGTAGAGGTGATACCTACAAAGGGAAACTTTTCATTAAACCCTTCTCTATACTATTGGACTATTTTGACTATCTCAAACACTATATAAATTTCAAGGGTTGGTTGGCTAGGCCTAATGACTTATTCCTGTAATCCTAGCACTCTGGGAAGGTGAAGCAGAAGGATCCCTTGAGCTCAGGAGTTCAAGACCGGCCTCACCAAGAGTGAGACCACGTCTCTTCTAAAAACAGAAAAAAATTAGCCAGGCATTGTGGTAGATGCCTACAGTCCCATGGCACTCTGGCCTGGGCAACAGTGAGACTCTGTCACTAAAATACACTAATTAATTCATTCATTCATTCAAGGGTTGCTATATGTGCTGAGTATATACACTCTTATTGTCAAAAGTAGATAAGCTTTATGGAACAAGAGGAAGCCAACTTATAGATATCATACAGACATAAATCATCAATCTGGTTGTTATGATTTAGAATAATGAAATTAAATGGCTCTCTAAGAAACTAACATTTCCCAAATTGACAGACTTGGAATAATTAGGAATGGAGCTGCTTTTAATCAGAGCTCCACGTAAAGCACTTCCTGTTTTGCAATAGTTTCTAACTTGAGTTTGAGACAGTATTTCCTTTTATTTACATGCTGATGACCACAAAGGAGAAAACTTATCATCGTCAGCTCTATCTACCATCCCAAGGAGCTATTTATTCTGCTGTATCATATGCCTGATGCCAGCAGAGCATCAGGGAAAATGTGAGATATCCTTAAAACATAAGGATGCCCTTGGAGAAATAACTAGCAAATCAACAATGAATAAACCATAGCAAAAACATGAAAACAGAATCAATTCATAGAAACAGAATAGCTCTTAGCTCCAATCAAAACAGCATTCCTAGTACTTTGGGAGAGCAAGGCAAGGGGACCACTGCAGCTCAGCAGTTCAAAACCAGCCTGAGCAAGAGCAAGAGCAAGACCCTGTCTCTACCAAAAAATAATAAAAAGAAAAATTAGCCAGGTGTTGTGGTGGGTGCCTATAGTTCCAGCTATGCAGGAGGCTGAGGCAGGAGAATTGCTTGAACCCAGGAGTTTGAGGTTGCTATAATGGCCACTGCATTCTAGACTGGGCAACAGAATAAGACTCTGTCAAACAAACAAACAAATAAACAAATAAAGGAGTTGGTCAGCCCTGAAAGAGCAGAAAAAGAAATGCCTGCAAGCAAAATCCTTGGCAAGAAAAAAGAGGTGATTTAGCTACACAAACATCGACTATTTCTGTTCCACTAGCAAAGCTATGGCTTCCCCTCAGTGGAGCCACAAATATTCTTAGCCAAGTACATTTTCACAGCTAATTCCTGATGCCTTGCCAAAAAACCTACTTATCATCTGGCTTCACGTATAGGCTCTGCCTATAGGGATAAAATGTACCAGTTATGCTGACAGAAGTCTTCTTGGAAGGCTTTACCATCATCGTTTTCACAACAAAGTAAGAAATTGGTCCTTAAGAGATGAATTATGCTGAGAAAATGAGACATCTGAGCCTATAAAGCTGAAGATCCACCCCCAAGATCATGGTACTGGTGATAGAAAGGTTTCAAAATGCAAACTTTACCAACCTCACAATTTTACTAAGTTCAAATCCTATATATCTCTGAAGAAACCACCCTTATCCTAGGATCCTCAATAATTATTGTTTGGCAGCTACATTTGCCCTTTATGGACACTGTATGTCCATACAGGGGAAAATGTATGTAGTTAAATGCCATAAAGTAGAACCATCATGGAAAAATCTCAGTTTTCTTATTATATTAGATATCACTCCAGTTAAAGGGCTGAGGAGTTTTATTACATAAAGATTATCTTAAAAGAATTTTTAAATTAAAAATATACACTAGTATCTATCAAAATTACATCTAAATAAGAGTAATAAGTTCTAGTGGTCTATACCACTGTCAGATTAACAAGAGATATTACATAGTTTTGAATAGTTAGAAGTAAGATTAAACAACTCAAACATAAAGAAATGATGTTTGAGGTGATGGATATGCTAATTACCCTGATCTAATTACTATACATTATATGCATTGAAACATCACTTCGTGGATATGTACAATTATTATTTGTCAATTTAAAAATGAAATTATAAAAAAAACTTCAGTAGAGCGGTACCTGAGGCTCAGTGAATAGGGCGCCGGCCCCATATACTGAGGGTGGTGGGTTTGAACCTGGCCTCGGCCAAACTGCAACAACAACATCAAAAGAAAAAAAATAGCCAGGTGTTGTGGAGGATGCCTGTAGTCCCAGCTACTCGGGAGGCTGAGGCAAGAGAATAGCCTAAGTCCAAGAGCTGGAGGTTACCACGAGCTGTAACATCACAGCACTCTACCAAGGGCGACAAAATAAGACTCTATCTCTAAAAACAAAAAACAAAACAAAAAAAACCCCTTCAGTATATAAATCTGAACCTTATGTTTTGGGCATATAAATAATAAAATAACTTAGAAAAGAGACAGACAGATAAGTTTTTTTTAAATTTTTTTAAATCTCTTTCAAAGTTCAAGGTAAATAATATTAAATTGGCATGAATAAAGTAGGAACCCTGATAATCAGTGACTGCCAAGTCAAGCATATCTCTCTCTATCAGACAAGGAACTAAATCCCTCCCAGCAGATCTTGTATGTGTGATGCCTCCCACATGACTTCTGACTTTGGTGAATCATTCCACTGGTAGCTGCTGTATAACATTGTGCCCCACCCCTCAGGGAATATGGCCTCCTTTGACAACTTATCAAAAACCAAGGCCAGAGTCCTGAACTGATCCCTCACTCTCAGGACCAATGTTCACTTGGCTAGACCACACCTTTCCCAACTCCAGAATTCCTTTCTTAGAAGGAAAGGGAGTCAGCGCCAGCCTCTCAGATGCCTGGCCCTTTGATTCATTTGCATAATGAGACTTGCCTATCTTGTAATGATGAAAGATACTTAAAATCAGAAGCCAAATCCTACTTGCCAGACTGAGGATCATATGCAATTTACTATGTTAAACTATTTTAAATTGCACATTAACTTTATGTCCTCCCTGTATAAGACACTGACAAAACAATAGTGGAGGGCAGCCATTTACATTAATGTTTTCTTTTTAAAAAATCTACAGGGCTTGATGTGGTGGCTCGTGTCTGTAATTCTAGCATTCTGGGAGGCCAAGCTTGAGCTCAGGAATCCAAGACCAGCTCTAAGTAAGAGCAATACCCCATCTCTACCAAAAACAGACATTTTATTGGGAAAGCTGAGGAAAGAGGACTGCTTGAATCCAGGAGTTTGAGGTTGCTGTGAGCTAGGCTGATGCCATGGCACTCTAGACTGGGCAACAGAGTGGGACTCTGTCTCAGATTTAAAAAGTGGCAATTTCATATGGTTTACCCTAACAGTAATAATAAAAACTAACAATTACCTAGCATTAACTCTGTGGCAGCTGCATTATAAACTTCATATCCTTAATGTACACACCATCCATATGAATTGGGAACTATTATTACCCCCTCACTCTACCCTGCATTTTACAAACAAGAAAATGGAGGCTCAAAGAGGTTAAGTGACTTGCCCAAAGTCTTACAGCTTGAAAGGGGAAGAGGCAAAATTTCAAACCCAATTCTACATGATTCTATTACCTTCTAAAGTTACTTTAGTTTCTGTAAATACAGGAGAAATTAGCCCCATTTCTAGGCTAGAATATCAGTATGGCTACCTGATTGATCTTTGACAAGCTAAACTTACTAAATGCAGAATACAAATGTCTACATACAATAACTAAGAAAATGCCATGAAGGCTATGTTGAACAGTTTGATGACAATATTTCAGATTGTATATGAAATCAGCACATTGTACCCTTTGATTGCACTAATGTACACAGCTATGATTTAATAATAATAAAAAAATAAAATAAACACTCAAACCTATTTCTCCCAAGAATAAGGACATTTTCTTAAATAACCACAGCACAGTCATAACTGTTATTGTCACAAGATGATACCTTGAGACTAAGAGGATTCCCCAGTAAACTTACACTAAATGCTTTAAGCATCCATTGATGTTCTTCACTTGACTCAATTACTAAACTGGTAATTGCAGAATGGAGTTTTTCTAATTATATCATTTATCTGACAGGCTGGTCTGATATTCTTTTAAGAAGAGCATTTGCTTGTACCTTCACACCTTCTTTTTCTACCATCTCCCTGAATTTACAAATCTATTTACTTAACGTTGCAATTTATTACAACCATTCTTCATTTAGGTGCTCAGCTTATCCAAAATTTGGCTGTTGGAGTCCCTTTAGGTCAGCTCCTGTCCTTTTGATAAGCCCCATAATTCTTCGAGCACCTCCTTGCTTTTGGTCTATACATAAGACTTTGTATCTTTCTTGCTCCATTCCATTTCCTGGAATTAGCCATTAATTTCTCCAAGGATCTCTGGAGTAGTGAATGGTATTCAGGACTCCGGTTCTGACTATTGTTACTATGCTCATTGTAACCAGAGTTGTCATTGCCTCTCTGTCACACAGAGACAGAGCTGAAGAAATGTATTTTAAATAAATATTGACATTTATAGTTCATATCTTAGTAGCATATGTTTTTTTCCTCACTTTAGTCTACTGCATTGGTATTTTATTCTCCTGTAGCCTGAATTCTTGTTTACCAAAACATTGATGTATTTAAGTAATTTGTTCTATTTTATGGTATCAAATGGTTATAAAAAGTGATTTACATGAAAAATGGTTTCAGAATTACTATGTCAAGACCATGATCAACAACAAATGAACTACATCTACTTAATGGTGTCTTTACTGTCCTTTTTGTCTTTACAATGTATCCAAGAATATACCAAGTACCATGTTCGAAAATTATTTGAATTAGAACTTTTTTCCTTTCTGGTTGTTATAAATTTGATATAGCTAGATTCACTTGGTTTCATTTGTGTCCAATGTCTCTCCTTGTTTTTTTAAAACATCTTGACTTAATTTTATGCTTTTTAGCTATGTATAACATATGTACTTCAAAAAAATTGTTTGGAAGAAAATACTCAGAGAAATTTAGTTGCCATTCTTAACACTTTTAGTCCATTTCTACCTATCTCCTATAGGCAATTGTTTTTATTAGTTTCTTCTTGATTTATGTTATGTTATTTTTCCAAAAATAACTAAACACTTAAGTCATACACTAAGTTTTTTCTTATTTTCACTTATTTCTTACACAAAAAGTTCAGAGATCTTTACTTGAATCATCCTTCACTTTTCCACAACTTTTGTATCCTATCCCTGCTCAGCTCTTTTCTTAGACAACATCATACATCTTCAATATACATTTTACAAATGAAAATCAACATAGTATTTAGGAGTTCATTGAAGAAGAAAAATATTAATTCATAAGATACTTTCGCTAACACATAGAACTCGCTTAAGAAGTAGTTATGTCCAGTGCTCTGTCAATATCAGTTGTCACGAGAAGCCCAGGACTCCCAGGTCACTGAACCCTCTCAGCCCGGGCAAGCTCTTCACATTCCCCTCTGACCACATTCCACCCCTCACAGAGTCTAAATCAATGAACTGAACTCTGATTTGAATCAATGAAATCAGAGCCTGATTTGAACGTTGTCTTCACTTTCTTGTTCCAACTAAAGTTTCTCTCTGATGACCACTGGGTCTGGGGGTGGTGGTGATAGTTGTGTTCTGTGGCCTTTCACAAGGAGACCTGTTCTCCCTCCTCCCTGAAACCAATCAACATTGACTCATGTCGTCCATCTTTACCTCCCAGCCCCTTGCCTTGTTGTCATCCACCAAACCCAAAGCACTCTCCCTCTTTTCTTAAATGTGTTAGCTTCTATCTCATCATTTCATTTTCCTCCTGCCTTTTAAATGCATTTCCATGGGAAAATTAAGGGTTGGATCTGTGTTCATATAGTTCATTATTTCAGAAGTTGAAGTAACTAAGAAAACTGTCAAATCAATTTAAGGATTTAAATAGTGGAATTGGATCCCTCATATTAGAATACTAGCAGCAAAAAATAGTTGATTGAGAGAAACAGAGTAAACATGTTTTCATTTCTTACTGACACAAAAGAAATGGAAGGAATTGATGAAGATCCAGAGGTAAATATGAATAAGTAAATATAAGTAGATTTCAGTGTTGGTTATTCTTTAAAATGTATGTGTATTTTGTGTGTGTGTAAGAGTAATAATCTGTTGTCAAGGAGTTTAATTTGTATTCAAAGACTACTTTACGTTTTTCAAAATTCAGGAAAATCCCAAGCCCGAGAACTTATATTGATTTAGAAAAATAATCTATTACAATTTCTTCTTTGAAAAACTGATTATGGTAAAATCTTTATCTGTGAGATTTCTGTAACATAAATTAGCCTGAATGTCTTTTCTTGATGAAGCATGCCAGGGCTGTGGATTCCCTGTGGCTAACAAATAGCTCAGTTACCAAACTGATTTGAAGGAGCTTCTTAATTAATGAGGTTGGGATGAGCTATTTACTGGACTGTATATATGATACATTTATTCCAAAGGAATGAAGATTTTACTGTATCAGGGTACAAAGTGCTATGTACCTATTTTATGCATTTTTTTTACTTACAGTTATTTATCTTTAATAATTTTTATTAAATCACAACTGTGTACATTAATGCATTTATGGGGTGTAATATGCTTATTTTATGTACAATTTGGAATGCTTATATCCAGCTGGCTAACATAGCCTTCACCATTTATTTTTTATTTAAGAATTATATGAACATTTTGGTTACATTAATTTCTTTTGTACAGTGTGAGTCAAAGTTATAAGTGTGCCTATCATAGGATAATGTGCATTGTACTTTTTGGTTGAATTTACCCATCCCCAGCTCCTTCCTTCCACCTTCTTGTAACTATTTTAAAGGTTCCTTCAGCACAATCAGGAAATATAAAAATGAACTCCCCTCCTCTTACTCAATGTGTAAACTATAATACATACATGAACACTGCACACTATAATAGGCGTGCATGGACTCTGCACACTATGTGCATGGACTCTGCACAATATAATACATGTGCACACTCTCTGAACTATAATATTTGCACAGACTGGACTTCCTGATCTCCAGCCTGGTCTTAGAACTCTTCTTCATCATAACTGCAAGTGTGTCTAAACAAATCAAATTAATGTACAAATCACCAGAGTGTTTATAGCACGAAGGAAAATATGAACAGTTTTCTCTCTTCTATATGGTAGTAAGATGGACAATCAACATAAACAAGTAACTTCTTGAACTGGACAAGCAATGCTGACAATAACTTAAGCCAATGTGTAGGGCCTTGTATTTCATACTCTTTCCAAGGGAGGTGTTCAAATATGCATTGCACTCAGATTTCTACTATGCTATCTTTTTGAGAGTAGTTGAAGGCAATTTGAAGACCTTCCAGCCCTAAATTGTAGGGAAAGATGTTTAAGACTCCCCAAGGAAAATACTGCTCTGAACGCTGTTTTCTCTTTGCTATCTGGGTGGAAATGGGATGGCACCAGAGGTGTAATTCACAGCTTATGGAAGATCAGCATTTTATATCCTTCATGTAAATTTGGTATTTGTAGATTGCAAGTAGTAGAAACCCAGCTCAAACTCACATAATAGATAAAGGTGTTATTAGCCTTAGAACCTGGAAAACACAGGGATAATCACCTCTGAAGTTTCAAATGGTGGCATGAAAATGTTGTCCATTTCTAGGATGGCTTATGGTTTTGGACATTGACTTTATTCTGAAATAAATTTTCTCTTTTATGGTGGTTTCAGACTTCTAACCTTTACCACTCTAGTGGAAAGAGATTATTTTATTATCAATAACTTGTATCGTCAAATCTCAGGTGTGATCCTAATTGAAAGTCTCACTCACAAGCCCTTAACTGGACTTATCACTGGTCCAAAACATGGTGTGTGCCTCAACCAAGGCTGGATCATGACATTGAGCAGATGTGGCAGCAGAAGAACTTCTTAAACAGAGCATGGCCAGCAAAAAGTGTAGTTTAAATTCTTTAGTACAATTCAATATCAAATGAGTTGAACCTACTCTAATAGAAGGATCTGGCAATTTAATGTAATGGCAAATCACACAGTACCCTTTTCAAGAAAGTAGCTGCCGGTCTGATCAGTATAACAGGTTACCAATCTTTAACCAACCATGGGGACCGTCTTCTGATCTTACATAGAAGTAAAAATGCCAAGACATATGATCTCTAGCATAAGACTCACTTTCTCTTTGAGAAACCTGGAGAATCCGGAGAATGACATGTGAGTCGTGTGCACAGAAGATCAAAACACTAGTCCCCAAGGGAGAATGTGTGTGAGGTGTGGCAATGCCAGGCCAGTTCTGGTAAAGAGTCTCTAGATTGCAAAGGTCTCTTGATGCTAGGGACAGAGGTTGCCCTCAAGGTCTATGGTTTTGCAAAAACTCAGGTGGAGACATCCTGTCTGACCTTCTCCCTAATCAGTGCTGATGTTGGGCTTTTGTCCACTTCTTCCTGTTTTATGATAATGAATACTAACCCGAGGTTTACTCACGAGGGCTTCTCCCAGAGTTCTTCAGTCCCCCAATGCAGACTTTGTGTCAAGAACCCCCTCATATGGTGACCCCAAACCTCTTCAATACAGCAACAACCGTAATTCAAATATAGGAATGTACAAGTAAATATATGTATACACATACTTGTATATTATGCAAACATTTTGTGTAAAATTTTATAGTTTAAAAATGCTGTTAATGTATGTTATCCCTTTGGAACTCATTGACTCATGTAATTCTCTTTAAATACCTCGGAAATAAACCCTAGAAAGACACTCAGACTCCTTTTGATTTCTATATTCTGCTCTTTGTGAGAGCTCTTTATGCCATTAGGATGTATCCTAGCTTACTAATTCTTCTCTGCTGTTCTTCCCTTCTCTTTTCTGGAGGGCTTTGGCAGAAAATTTCCTAAGCTTCTGTGTTTCATATGTGGTGTTTCGTCTATGGTGTTTCATAAAATCAGTTATACCCAACAAAGGCTCTGTAGGCTTAGATAAGTCATGATGGCGTCCTTGGAAATCTGCCTCTTGCTTTTCTGTCTTTGTTTCCATTATTTCTTTTAGTCTCGCACTCTGTTCTTTCTGGCTGTACCCATTGTTGCTCCTTTTGTTCTAGAATGGTTCTCTAGGCCAGCAGAGGCCACCTAGTCACCAAAACAGCAGAGGCCACCTAGTCACCAAAACAAGAGCAGGATGGTCTCCTGGGGAGGAAATATCTCTGTGCAAAAGGTGGAATGCGCTGCTCTTATCTACTTAAGATAAAACTAGGGTGCTGTTGACATGGAATTTGGTGAGGGACCCAGTGATGATGAAGTTCTTTTGTTCCAGGCCAGAGCTATTTCTCTGAGAAATACTCTCAAAGGATATAGATAAGATTCCAAGAATAAGGTAATCACAATAATTATTATAGAATGGTTTTTAAAACTTCATTGATGTATAGCTGACATATTATGAACTGTTCATATTTAAAGTACATAATTTAAGTTATGACACACATACATCAAGAAAATAAAATTTTCACAAACAAGAAAATAAAAATATCTATCATCCCAAAAGTTTCCTTATACCAGCCATTCTCTAAGAGAAAGACATTTCACATTATGTTTTGCTGTATGTTCCCGGCTAGAGACAATCCTGCAAAATATAAAGTAAAAGAATCTTTTTAAAATATTTAATTGTTATGCATACATGATAGTTGTGTATTTTATAGTGTACCTGTGATGTTTTGATACAGGCAGATAATGAGAATTAATCAAATCAAAGTAACTGGGATATCTTAACTCCTCAGGCATTTAGTATTTCTCTGTGTTAGGACCATTCCAATTCCACTCTTTTAGTTATGTCAACTCTACCTTACTGTTGATTATAGTCACTTTGTTATGCTATTAAATATTATTTATTCTATCTAAATATTTAACTGTGTTTTTGCACCCATTATCCATCCCTACCTTATCCACCCACTACTCTTCCCAGTCTCTGGTAACCATCATTCTACTCCATCAAATCAATTGTTTCTAATATTTAGCTCCCACATACGAGTGAGAACATGTGAGATTTGCCTTTCTGTGCTTGGCTTATTTCACTTAACATAATGTTCTCCACTTTGATCCATGTTGCTGTAAATGGCAGGATTTCATTCATTTTTGCGGCTATATAATGTGCTATTGTGCATGTGTACCACAATTTCTTTATTCATTCATTCCTTGAGGGACACTTAGGTTGATTCCAAATCTTGGCTGTTGTGAAAAGTGCTGCAACAAATGAGGAAGTGTAGATATATTTTTAATATACTGAATTCCCATCCTTTGGGAATGGGAATTGCTGGGGTATATAATGGTTCTGTTTTCAGTTTTCTGAGACACTTCCATACTGTTCCTCACAGTTCCTGCACCAATTTCCATCTCCAATAGTATGTGAGGTTTCTCCTTTCCCCTCTCCACCCTTGCCATATTTATTATTGCTTGGCTTTTTGCTAAAAGCCATCTAGCTCATTGTACTCTTGATTTGCATTGTTTTTTTTTTGGTGACTAATGATGTTGAGCATTCTTTCATATACCTGTTGGCCACTTGTAAGTCTTCTGAGAAATGTCTCTATTCAGATCTTTGCCCACGTTTCTCTTTAACCAGTTTTCAAACTTTTAAAGCTTCATTTAGTTATGTCATAGTCTCTTTTTTCTTCTCATCTTACTTCCAGACATTGGCTTGAACCAACTTCTAAATTTTAATCAAAAGTTATGTTTTGTGGGGCCCATAAATTAAACCAGTGAGTTTTTTTCCCCAGTGTCAAGTTCAAGGAAGTCTCCCAAAGATGAAGCAGTAGGGAAGATGTAAATTCCCTGAATTGTGTCTCTAATCCCCTTCACTCTGTAGTTATTGATGTTGAACATATCCATGAGATGCTATAGCTAGAAGGCATCTTCAAGAACTGGTTGATAAGATTACGAAAAAAATGACACTTCAACAAGGCAAGGTAACTATCAAGGGCTGCTACTCAATGGCAGAGTCATACATTGAAACCTGCTATCCTGACTTTTACTTTCATGAACTTTCCACACTGTGACTTCTCTTGGCATCCACCTCTCAGGACTTTACTCTTGAGAGGTGAGATGGTAAGAAGCAGATAGAGATCAGGATATTAAAAAGGGTCTTTTTTGCATAGAATGCTAGAGATAGGACACTCACTCTATCAGAAGTTATTTGGCACTCAAAAAAGACTATTACTACCACTACTACTAATTCACATTATGCTTACTCCATGTAGGGAAATATTTTGAGTTCTTTACATGTATTGATTTGTGTCAACAAAAAAGCCTGCTGCTGAAACTCAGGTGCACAGAAGTCAGAGAATTTGCAAAACAACAGAAAACTAGTGGCAAGGAATAACCATGATTTTATTGGTGTATGTTTGTTATCACAGCTGTGCCAAGTCAGCTATACAATTGAGAGAGGATACCCAAGAAGGGTGAGGTCTAGGAGAACAGGTCTTCTCAAGAAGACCACAAAGATACACCTGCAGTGTCCTCTCCCTGGCAGGTCAGCTCTTGGGAAATTGTAAACTTAAGTTCCTAGAATGTGGAAATTTCCACTTCGGTGAAATCCTGTAATTCTGTGGGGGCTGGAATGGCATCCCCTGCTTGATTCAAACTGGCCAATCAGAAAGATACTTGTGGGTTGGAACTTTTGACTTGTAAATAAAAAGGGAAAGACCAAGCCACTCAGGGAGTATGGCCATTTGGAATTTTTCTATGCTGTAAAGCTTCTGGCTAGTGAATAAAGCCCTTCCTCTTATAAACATGGTGTTTGGGTGCTCTTTCTCTCCATTGGGCCTCATCTTCCTGCAACACAACTACCTTATAAATTCCTTTTTTTATTGTTGGAGATTCATTGAGGGTGCAATGAGCCAGGTTACACTGATTGCATTTGTTAGGTGTCTCGCCCCCCAAAGTTGTGGCATACACCAAGGCCCCACCCCCCTCCCTTCTTCCCTCTCTCTGCTCTTCCTTTCCCCACCCCTCCTTTCTTCTTTCCCTCTCTGCTCTCCCCTTCCCCCACTCCCACCGTGACCTTCAATGTCCTTAATTGTCCTCATATCAAAATTGAGTACATAGGATTCATGCTTCTCCATTCTTGTGATGCTTTGCTAAGAATACTGTCTTCCAGTTCCATCCAGGTTAGTATGAAGAATGTGAAGTCTCCATTTTTATAAATGGCTTAATAGTATTCCATGGTGTACATTAACAGCTTGTTAATCCATTCCTGGGTTGGTAGGCATTTAGGCTGTTTCCACATTTTGGCGATTGTAAATTGAGCTACAATAAACAGTCTAGTGTAAGTGTCCTTATGATATAAGGATTTTATTTTCCTTCTGGGTTTGCAGGATCAAATGGGAGGTGTAGCTTGAGTGCTTTGAGGTTTCTCCATACTTCCTTCCAGAAAGGTTGTACTAGTTTGCAGTCCCACCAGCAGTGTAAAAGTGTTCCCTTCTCTCCACATCCACGCCAGCCTCTGCAGTTTTGAGATCTTGTGATGTGGGTCATTCTTGCTGGGATTAGGTGGTATCTCAGGGTGGTTTTGATTTGCATTTCTGTAATAGATAGGGATGATGAACATTTTTTCATATGTTTGTTAGCCATTCATCTGTCTTCTTTAGAGAAG